>KN471136.1:24030-34703 GCA_000787095.1 Periophthalmodon schlosseri
GGTTCAGAACAGGGTGCAGCAGCAGACAAATTGGACAGATTTAACCCTCTGATGTGCTTTTGAGATGTGCGGCGTTTCTCCAGAACTGGTTCAGTTAAAATGGCTATACCCAGTTTTTGCCTATGTAGTTGAGGAAAATGAGTGTTGCTCTAGACCAGTACAGATATATTGTAAAAGCAGCTGTTTGGGTAGAAATGAGACCACTACATGTTGCCTGCATCCAATTATAAAGCTTTATATCTCTCGAAATCCAGGAAGTGTGCTGTTAGCATGCTAATGTTTAGTATTACCGTGACAGCAAAACTCCGCTTTGGCCTCTGGAAGTTGTGAAAGGTGCTTATAATGCATCACTGAATACTTAGGATGCTATGAATATGTTGGGAAAGTGAGGAATATGTTTGCAAACCATTTAAAATAAACTATTTTTTTTGTTTACATTTTTAAAAATCAGTTGCAGCGCCTTAATGCAGCAAATGACATGTTTTCCTTCATGCTGTATGAAATCATTTCATAAAGTGTTTCATCATTGGGATCGGAATGAATACAAGGCCTGTAGAGTCACAGGCATGTATTTACCATGGAGAAAATCTACCCAAAATATGCTCAAATTGGTGTATTTTTCTATCCTGTTGTTTCCTTGTCCTACAGTACAGTTTTGCAGACACAATTCTCCTCCCAGGTGGTCCCATTTGTGACTTTTTGAATCGCTGTTCCCCTCAATTGACCGATCAAAGCTAAAGGTAGCCTTGTATTAACTGTGAAAGATATTTGAATATGTACTGTAATCTTTTGAAGCAATCATCTAGACATCTTATTTTGCCTGGCGTTTCCATGCGGGCCGTACTAATTCATCAGTCAAACGCTCTCTTCTTTTTATATAAAAGATTTGAGCAGCAGCTTGAGGCAGGCTACTACACAATCATTAGATGGATCCACAATATTGATCGTATATAATTTAATTTGCATGAGTGGCGTATGAATCTCTTCGTGTTTCTGCTCTGCCTATCCTTCTACCCGACCATGAAATTGCAATAAAGAAACCAACCACTCGAATGTCAAGTCGTACTTATTCTGTCAAACCTGTCGCCATTAATGGAAATCAAATATCCACTAATGCCATAATGAATTGAATTAATTGAATCACTAGAGAATGATTAATAGCATATCTCGCCACTGGCCTCTTCCTCCTACAAGTTTCATTCTCTGAGCATTAAAGACATGCATGAGATATTTACAGATGCCTCGCCCATCCCCTTGACCTGCATGTTTGCAGTGATGTGGCGTGTGTGAAGTCAGCCATCTCTGATTAGGCCTTCTGGGACAGAGAAGCTGGCCTTGGCTCAGCGGTCCATCCAGGTGGAACGCACTCGGGGACACTGAAGCATAAGATGAGCTTAAAAACAGCACGAGGTTAAGTTGAGTCATTATGTCGTGCTGAAATGATTACAAGTGATCATAGTAGCTGCTTGTTCTTTGTACAAAAGGGAATCATTTCAATATCCCACTGGGTTCTTTATCAACTGACTTGCAATCACACTGGTCAAAAGCAGAGAAAATTATTTTAATACACAGACTAGTGGAGGCTTTCCCTTGCAGTAACTTTACGCGCCTCAGCACCACAGTGTGTGGTGTATGCAGTATAGCACATAGGCCCATAATAATAAATGTAAATTGGGGTTGTACTTGAAAAATAGCAATATAAATCAACAGCTCTGCAGGAGTGACAGACATGCACATGTTCATATCTGTCACTCCTCTTGTGCTCTTTCATTTCCTGTAGAAACACTTCTGGCTTGCTTGACCACTATGATTTGGTGATGCAGGTTTAGAATGCCAATTAATAAGCTTCAACATGGGTTGATATGGTCTAAATGAAGCCTTCTCCTGTGTTACTCCAGAGCTCTGCAGATCTCCTATCAGACTTTTATCAGGAGCAGAGCTGTGGCTGTTGGGAGCTGGAGATTGGCCACGAAGCTGCTGGTGTTTGATAAGGCAGTCCTATTGGCCTTGGGACCCTGGGCTCAGAACCTCTGATCCACTTCATCTTCTAATAAATCATGCTCTGAATCTATGGCCTCTGTTAATGCCACCACGGAGCTCTTTGAGGTGTATTTTCTTTTTACAGTCTGCTGCGAGGACTTGTCAGGGGATTTCTGGCACACAGGCCTTTCCTGAAGAATAAACAAACCAGATAAACCCAGGGAAGATGACTTAAACAGAAACATGTCTAATTTCAACCTTTTTACATGGAATTTGTGAATTTAAAACTACTGCAACTAAGTAAATGGATTCATGCTTGTTTTCCCTTTGGCTTATTTGGGATGTGGCAGATTTTTTAACTTTCAAAAAAAGTTAGTTTGAAATTTAAATAGTATTACTGTAGGAATAGGACTTCAGACTTAACAACAGAAATTAATCTTTCATGTTAAGGACTTGTTGGTGACTACTTAATTTTCAAAATCTGATATTGAGACCTTGCCACGTTGTGCCTCACCTGTCAAACAGTCTTGTCTTGTCTTTGAATAGCGGAGTTCCATAATGCATTTGTTTCCCCTGCAACTGATCACATGATGGTGATTCTACACCAGTGTCAGATAAATTGCCACTTTCAACTTGTCAATTCCTAGTTCTTATCCATATATTATCTTTTGCAAACAAGTGCGTGTACTGTTTTTGGTTGTATTTGTGTGTGTTGGACAAATAGTGAAAATAAGAATGAGAGACCTCTCCTCTGTCACACATCCCTTGTTGCAGTGGGTTGTGTGTGTGGGGGAGGTGGGGTGTATGTTTACTTGACAGATTAATGAGCCTGGGAGCCCACGTCAGGGCCCGGGTCAGCCCAGGTCATGTCAAGGTCACCAGTCTTATTAACCCTGCCCAGATACACCAGTTTAATAAAGTGAGCCAGCCAAAAGTCCATTTGTTTGTTTGCACCAGCGTGGCCAAGGTCCAGTCATTGCTAGAGGTCTGTTTTTGAAATTCATGATACCTCAGAGAAGATGTTATTGAGGTAGTTTTATGGTGTGAATTTGGGGAAATCGCACAGTTGATGTTACCTAGATACTAGCCAAAGTTATATTAAGGGGGAAAAAATGCAATTAAGCAATTATTTCTGTTTGAACTTTGAAATAAACAGTGGAATTCAACTGGGGGATTGTCAGATTTTGTCGTCCATGCCTTTCCAATTGTTACGACAAACTAAATGTTTGTTTCTTTGGTGACTTATACTGACCCATCAAAATTTCATTTGGCAAACATTTTATCCTGGCTTTGTCAATAGTTAAAGGAACCTTAAAAAATGCTGATTTATTTTTATTTATTGTGTTTTGGTTCTCAAGAGAATTATATATCAGAAAGCAGAATAAGCCTCACATGAGTTTCTCATTTGGGTTGCCTCTTTCAATGATGAAATCCAGTTGGCCTAACCCTAAAAGTCCCCTGTCGGATCTGAATCCTTACTACCTTAACTCCAGCATCCACAGCCAATCATTAGTCAGTGCTAGTGCAGCTTCTGAAGCTCAGTGAGTGACTTTTGGAGGCTCTGAGCTTTTACATGAGGCATGGCCCGTTCATATACTGAGAATGAGACCAATTTGTATGTAGAAGAACCCAGGTTCACTTGTGATTGTAGTACCATAACTGTATGGGCACAGGCTACATGCAGTTCCTTTAAGCCACTGTTCAGGACAGTTGTGTGACCTGAGGAACGCTGAAGTTTGCATTCCAAACAAAAAAAAAGATTGTTATTATTCATAATTAACAGCAATAATGCTTTCTTTACTCTTTTCTTGAATCTGTAGCGATACATTTAATGAGCCCTTAAGAAAACATGCTGTGGTTTATGGCCGCTGCAGAGTCTCCTGTGACTGTGCTGCCAATCAAGAGTAATGAAGACCAGGCTCCAGAGCACTGCTCCCAGTGCATCGGCACCACAGCACAGGCCTTATTCTATAGTCATGGAGCGGCGGATGATTTACTAACAGTCGTCATTGTCTTGTCAACTTTATTGACATTTTTTGGATAGACTACAAAATGTCAAATATGGTATTTTAGTTGGTTGTGTTTTATGATTTGTCAGTGTTACAACTTCCGAGAGATGTTTTGGTGTGTTCTTTATTTGTAGGGACAAATTCATTAATCTTACAAAAGAATAGATAATTTGTACCAGATTTAGCTATTGCCACTTTTCATCTGCAGTCCCTGGGCAGGTGAACACACATTAAAAATACACATTTCATTACAATGACATTATAAGACTAACAGATCACTAACATGAGCAGTAAAACACAATAAAATGTCACCATGTCCAATACATGGTTTCCTACAGTCCATACAAATATTAAAAATCATTATGTGCAAGTTTTTACGTTTTAATACAGAACAGTACAAATTAACTAGACTGATGTCGACAGACTTGATTATCTAAAATGTGCTTTTTCAAATTTCTAGTAAAATTATCTAGTAAAAGATCTACCGACAACTTCAGACTGTCTGGAGCTGATTCCACTGTTTGATGGTTTGAAAAGAAAAGGCTTCCTGAACAAAGGCCGAGGATCTTTGTTCGGAACAAAGTTTAATACATTTTTTCAATGGAGGTGGCGCTACATTATGAATCATTTTGAATAGATTTCTTAGATTTGAATACAGAATTAAATTGTCCAAACTGAGAATTTTGTATTTACTTAAAATATTGCAGTGGTGATAACGAAATGTTTTTTTGTTTGTTTGTTTGTTTATCCAGTACATTTTAATGCCTAATTATAGATGGATCTGAGAGATTTGACCAGCCGGACAAACAGTAGGTCATGTGTGAGATAATTATGGCATTGAAATGTGTGGACACAGCCTCGACTGTCAAGCTGTTCCTCACCTTAATTATATAGTGTATTTGAAACATTACATTGGAAATGCCAATATTGCACAGCATACACTCCTGTAAGTGCACAGCTTACAAATGCCAATAATGCAACAACAAAAATTCTTAAAGTTTATTATGAATTGAACATTAAAGGTTAAATATTTTAATAGAATCCCTTGCATGTCAGGCTGTGAGTAACAGGGAGCAGAAAGTCTCAACTCCAAGAGGCAGCTTATCCAGTCGCAGTGAGCTGATCTTATTGTCCAGGATAAGAGGATGAGCAACATGGCCCCCAGGAGAATTAGACTAACCATCTATAGCTCATAGAAATCAATGGAGGGTTAGAGGATATGTTTTTACAGTGATTGACCGGCAGGAGATGTATTCAGTGTCTGAGGAGCCTTATGACCCTCGACGGAGCACTGATGGTCGTTTAGGAGACGACATGGACAAAACGATGAGCTGCTGTGCTTTGGACGTGCGCAGAGACCATCAGCCAAGCATTTGTCAAAACTATATCACACTGGCACCAATAACTGGGTTTGTTCAGCTTACCACTTATGAATTCAGGTTTAGTCTATCAGGCTTTTTGAGACCAGCTCAGCTCTTTCATAAATTTACCGACCGACCAAGATGAGCTTCTGTTATTGAAAATAAACTACATCAAGCTTACCAGACTTACAGACCCATATGCCAGTGTTTAGAGAGAGGAGACGAGGAAGTGTTCTAGCCCGGAGTTTTTAAACAGAATACCTCTACCTATGTCATCAACGTTGAAAATTCCATGAAATGCAGTGACAATTTACACACACACACAAACACATTTTTCTGACTGTTTAAACCTTCATTTAACAAAATAAAGGTGTTGTAATTTATTTTTATTAGTGTAATAATAATTATTGTGCAATTTAGACAGGTTTAGACCCTTGTAACATTATAGTTGCTAGGTAACAATTATGGAATTACCTCTACATATATCATATCTGCTGCCCTTGACCAACCAGGAAGTAAAATAAAATTCAAAAAAATTGAAAGATTTGCAATAAAATCATAAATATAATGATGCTGACTATGTTTTAGAGAAATTGGTAGTCTAACCTAATGCGCTTTAGGCTGATCAGTCGGGACAAAACAAAACCCAGAGTCACTAGTAGCCAAGATCAGCCATACTGTATGAAAAATCTAAATCTGTTTTTAGCAAACACAATGCAGAAACATTTAATGCAAACATCCTCGTAGGAACTGGAGAAGCCTTTGGTGCTTGATTTGACCCTGTATATCTCTGTAGGTCTCTGTTTTGCACTTGACGAGCCAACTGAAACATTCACTCTGCATGTAATATTTCTTCTCAAATCAATTTACATACATTTTATAGGCCCCCTGCTGCTCTGTGATAAGCAGGGCATTTCAGAAGGAGAGCGCTGAGGGCAAAAAGTTACGTTTTTTTCTGCATGTATTTTTAGCAGGCTGTTTTAGTATGTGTGAGAGGTTTAATTATTTACATGCACCATTTAAAATTCACTATTGGTAAAAACTAAAGCCACACCAACCCTATATGTCCCAAGTTTCTGGATATGCTCCATGATCTCATTTGGTTCTGATATAAGCTAATATCTACTGTTCTCTGCAAATAGTCTGATTTTCCTGCCAATGTTTTACTACTGATTGTCTTTTTCCAGTGGAACCGTGCAAAGCGTGCCACCGCCTTGTGATTGCCTGCCACGTGAACCCACATCTGTTCTATGCAGGGAACTCGAATCATTTCATTTCACACACGGTTTCAGTGAAATATGAGGGAAAAGTGCAGCTCTGAGAAAGCTTTAAAAATGGACAGGCGAAGTGGTGAGAGGTGGCGCGAGTTAGGGAAGGAGGGAGGATTGGAGAGGAGGATGGAGAGGATGCGTGGAGAAAAACTAGAGGTTACGGAACAGACAACACAAACATAACATGGTTCATTTTTTTAAAGCATTTGGAAGCAAGAGACCAAGCAAAAGGCAATTTAGGACTAGAACTGTAATATTTATTTCACGTTTTACAATTTTTGCCCTGCCCTCTTCCTCCGCTGCTCTTTGAGTCCACAGCAAAGCCAGAGTAATCTACATTGACAGGGGACAGGCGGTGATGTGGAGCGGGTGATGGATCCAGGGGGAAATTGCCAGTGTATTTAAACTAGTTATTCTGCGCTTCATCTGCCTCTCGACATGGTTTGGTTTTATGATGTCTTTCATTATCTGTCTGTCATGTGTCAGTTTTTATGGCTCTATAAACACGCCCATTCGGCTCAGATGTGAGGATCTGACCGGGCGGAAAAACAGCTAGTCCACCATACACCACTTCAAGGTTAGCATTGTTGGGTTTGAGATGGATAGAACGTTGTTATAGCCAACTGTGACAGGAATGAGCAACTATGTTTGTAATGCCCAGTATTTTTAGTGGTTGTTTTTCATTTGACCCACCTTTGGTGTTTCATTTGCCATTGAAGTTTTTCTCATCTAAAATTAAAATTAAAATGGTTGTCATGACTATTGTAATTTAGATCTGAATATGCGTCTGATTTTGGGCTAAATGATAATCAAATTGAAATTGCAGTTCATCGGCCACAATAAGTTTATTCCCACGGCTACTATCATTTAGATAAAGAAAACTATTTAGCAAACAGCAAAAATACTGTCTCCACGATGTCCTTTGTATGAATGAAACCTGCTAACCATTTTCTACAAATATGATCTACATGTGATGTTTTTATTATAGTTTAATGCTCTAAAACATTCGTACTCTCTCAACTTTGTATTGCTTTAGAAAATGACTCTTGAGTAATTAAGGCAAACAAAAATCTGCACCACAAATCTGATTTCAAACTTTTTAGTAAGCTTACCATGTTTTATTTACTTGAATGATTACTTTCCATTTATGGGATTAGAATTGCTTACACACAAACACACACAGAGACAATTCAAACCACCAATAAAGCACAACAATATTAGGAAACCCACATGAGATAGACCAGTGAGAAAAGCTTTTAGATTGCACCATTGGAATACATTGTACAGTTGGTCTATCCCTTCAGCTTTTGTGCCTTAAATGCCTACTCACTTACTTTTAATTACACACCTTCCCATTTACAGGTTGTGTTTACATCACAGGAGAAGATTCTAATGGCCAGTTTCAGTTCATTTCAATAGGCCCTTAATACCATCCCCTTGGTATAGACGGGCATTAGACAGAGGCAGGCCACTCATTAGTCCTCCCCTGGGAAGCTAACTCTATGATGATGTGCTTTCTGCTACGGGCTTCTAATTTATTAATCACAATATTCTAACGACCCGTAGCTGGCGCGGGCTAAATGACCTCATTACACGCACACGGGGTTAGCGCTGGCTGAACTGAAGGTAGTCAGCGGGACGTGGCCCACTATTAATGTGCACTGACCTTTCAGATTTCAGCAGATGGAGCTCCTGTTGGCACCAGATTTCTGTTCACTTGGGATATCGTTAGATTTCCCTGGAGGTCCGCACGCCGATTAGAACCAAAACACATTTCAGTTTGGGTGGAGACACTGGGACCTCTGTACTGAAAACACTCTCCATGGCACAGCTGGACAGTAATTGGAGAACAAATAATTAAAACCGCTGCTAAATCAGATCACCAAGGCCACCACACACAGAAGATTAAGGTGCACAAGTCAAAGTCTTTCCAATAAGATGTGTTTTCTGCAGAGAGTATGCCAAGCATGTTGAGTAGGGCTATTGAAATGTTCATCTGGGTTGCCACAAGGGTGGTAAGGTGGGGACTTTTCAGATGCCTGCCATGTCATACAGTTCCTTTATTCTTGACTTAAAGTCTGGCCCTTGGTCACTGTGTATCCCTGCGGGAATACCATACTGCATGAAATAATGGTCCCAGTTATTGGCAAACAGAGATTGATTGAGTGACTGTGTGCTGGTCAAGGGAAATCAAGGTAGGTTCATCCAAATACTGCGGAGTAAGCATTTGAATGATGATCTCTTTCTCATCAGATTATTTGACATCTCACATGTGGTCTGCGGGACAGACACAGCCAATTTCAATGCGAGGAATTCCAACTTGTGAGCTGTGTAGCTGGATTCACTGCATGATAAGCCCCTACTAGTAGGACATAACAGAGTCATTGCCTATATCTGCTCCTGATACAGGATGGCTCCCAAGCCAGCTGAGCTGGTGTCAGTGTGCAGAATATATGTTTTTTGCGAGTTGGTATCAAATGCTTGCTGACAAAAAGCATTCCAATGATCACCAAACGACTGCTTGGGATTCAAATACAAATTAGACTTTACAGAGTTCTACAGCCGTCTCTGAGCTGGGGCATAACCAAATGTAAGTTTAAGAGGCTTGACAATCAATGAATAGCCTTGTATAAAGCAACAATAATATCCTGCAAATCCAAGAAACAACCAGAGTTCTTTGAGATTGTTAGGAATGGGCCATAATTTTAAGGCCTTGATCTTGCCCCCCCCCTTCAAGAACATGCACTTCTCAAACAAGAGTTTCAATCCAAACACTTTTAATCTGTGCAGCACTTTCATGAGCCTCTTTTCATGTTCCTCGAGGGTTGGAGCAAACACAGTGAGGTCATCAATGAAGACCAGCACTTCCTTCAGGTTCATCTCTCTCACACACTTCTCCATGAAACATTGAAAAGTGCTAGGTGCATTTGTAACTCCTTGAGACACCCGGTTGAATAAAAAAATCCAAGAGGGCACACGAAAGCCGTCTTACACTTATCCGTTTCCTCCATTTCAATTTGGTAGTATTCAGACTTCAAATCCAACATCGAAATCCACCGTGATCCCAATAAGGCTGTAAAGGTATCTTCAAGTTTTGATAAGGCATAGGCATCTTTGATCTTGCAGGTTGAGTTTCCAGGCTGCACAGGCTGACACTTCCGTTCTTTTTCCTGACCACAACAATAGGAAATGCAAATGGAGAGTCAGACTGTCTGATGACTCCTGAAGTTCTTGTAAATGCCTGCAGACTGCATCAAAGTCTTGCAGGTGGATGGGCCGAGGTCTTTGCTTGAATGGAGTTGGGTCAGCAAGTTTGATTTTGGTGCTTCACCTTGTCCGTTCTGCTAAAATATAAATTGTGCTGAGCAAAAACCTCTGGAATGCTGTTCACGTTCTTAATAATTCTGGCTTTCCATTCGGGTGAGAGGGATGTATTGCCAAAGTTGTAGTCATATTTTGTCTTGGCTGCATCAGATGGCTCTGCTTCAGAAGTGAGAGTATGCTGATGAATACAAGAAACAGACTGGAAAGCACTGATTTCAGCAATGGGAACAACACATGGCAGATGGCTGAAGTCAACCAGACAATATTTCACAATAACAACAGATCTCCAGCCAGTGGAAACTAGGTTGGGTGCTCAACCACGACAGACAGGGCAATAGTTGTACTTTCCAAAACAACACTGACCTGTGGGGATTATTTGAGGCTCAGTAGCATTCAGCTTGACTATGCATGGAACACATCTTGGGCCAGTTTATGCCATCATTCTAGCACCCTCAAGGCCTCAAGGTTTGATAACCATGTTGAACAGGTCTGAAACCAACTCACAGAGCTGATCATAGGCTTGATCAAGGGCATTAATCCCAATGAGAATGAATGGTGTAGAAGTCTTGAAATTTGGTACCACCAGGGCACTTACCCCTGAGTTCTACCCAGGAACTCAGGGGTAAGGCAATGTTGAGCTACATTGCCCAGGTAGGGCACAGCATGGCCATTCGCTCCCTGGACTTCAAGCAGATTATTCAGCAGTTGGATCTTGTGGTCAGGCAGAT
>KN471136.1:37995-59316 GCA_000787095.1 Periophthalmodon schlosseri
AGTGCTGTTGATGTGGAAAAAACATCTGGTTAGAAAACCTGGTTCTATAATGGTTGACAAAACCATGTGATCACCGACCCAAATGTTATCAGTAGCCACAACAGCCCTGTGGCAAATTGAGGGAAGCGTGGCTGCCAAACTGTGCATGGAAACTCAAACAACACAATTGCACATTCAGGTGTCTTGTCCAAAGACACATTGGCGATTTTATGTACAGCCATTCATGCTTATAATAATAATAATAATAATAGCTATTATGTTGAGATTCTTTGTAATATTTTGCCGCAATTGTATAGAATACTATTGACATTCTTTGTGGCAGATGATTTTTTGCAAGGTTATTTACTAACCTCTAAGTATGTGAAAAGTGTGAAAAGGCACAGTAAACATGGTACACAATGAAATCAAATATATTTATACATACTTATAAATTGGGATGCAATTAGGATGGGCTTACATAAGCACCTTCAGCCCAATCCTTTTTTTGGTTGTAATCAATGAAGAAAATGTTTTGTTTTATCTTTTTCAAAAAATGTAAACAACCAAAATAAAATTCATTCATTCAATTTTGCATGTTTCCACATAAATTCCATGCTAGCATGTCTGTAAAATGCATTTTATGTACGTTAAATGTGTTTTTAAGAGTAGACTTTGTCCTTGTATCTAAATATGGGAGATTATTATTTTATTTTTATTTATTTTTTAATCAGAGTAGAAAATGTAATCCTGACCCTGAAAAGAACACTCTTAGAACACTAAATTTAGTATGAAATATATAACTGACCTAATAAGAATAAAAAAGACATCAGCCGATAAACTGGTGATCTGAAACACAGAGCCTTTTACAAGGTTACAATCACAAATGTTTTGGGCTTGAATGTAATGGTTTACAGATGCTGATAGACTCTCCTGGCTTTGTTAAATGCAGAATCTAAGGTGGTTCATTTGGTTTTAGTGTTGACATCGTTTGGTCTTATTAGGATGCATTGTATTCTTTATACCCCCACCTCAACTTTATGTTAAATTCAAACTTTCTTTCAAACAACCCATGCAACAGTCTTACGCCAAACTGCCATTGTCTCTGTGCTCCTGATTGTTTAAAGAACCAGAGGGCTTATACCTTGTCAATATTTTCACATCCAAACTCTCTCACCCCACCTGTGTGTCTGAGAAACTTACCAGTTCACTGTGTCGAAATACATTGGGCTCTTTGATGCATCATTGTTAGTGCTAACCAAATCACTGCTTCGCATGAAAAGCCATGCCCCACGGGTTTCCAAAACTGACAGCCGCTACTTTTTCTCACTCGTATTTCTCCACAGAGGTGCAAACACAGACGCATATTTAACACCATCTTTGTGCTTCTAACCACGCTTTCATTTTCATTCCCTAACAAAGAAAATTTCACTCTTGAGCACTGAGCCTTTTATTTGCAACAAGTATTGGATTGAAATGTGTCTTAGAGGTGAAAATTGTCTTAACTTATTTTTTCCCACATGTAGTTTTTCGTCCTGCCAATTAGAGATGCCTCAAAAGCCTCTTATAAACGACATAACCATTTTTTCCGACCCATCTCTCCACATCAGACCTGCTACGATACTTTGGCGCCATTTTTGCTTTTACTCCGCCAAAGAGAACTGATCCCAGGAGACGTCTTGCTTTTACAGCAGGCCTCCTAACCCTATTTCTGCTCATTGTTTTTTGCTCTTGTCTGCGCTGCGTTTAACCCCTTGAGCTTAGGATAAGATGAAGTGACAGTAGCCTGAGAAAGTTGAAATCGTATGGTAATAGTACTGAGGAAAAAACAGCTAACGAGACACACAGGAAGCAGGATAGCCTCTCCGACTGTGTGGCCGGGGACATTTATCATCCTAAATACATGTTCAAGCAACAGGGGCAATGGGGTTGGAAGAAACAGAGTGTAGTGCCCTCTGTTGAGAGCCACATAGTACTGTATGTAAGCTGGGGATTAGGCTCCAAGCTCTACACAAGACCAGGACTGTGTGAGTATGGATTTAGAACCTAAGGCTTAAGTCAACATCTTAAATTATGTACACTGAGATGCTATTTGGTTGTAGATCTATGTAACTGAAACACATACAAGTTGCAAAGAGATGATGATGAATACTTAACGTTATGATAGAAGGAAAAGTGTGGTCAATTTGATTGCCATATGGATGAACAATTTTGGAAATGTTTTTATTTCAATTAGCCCAATTAGCATGCAGTTCTTTTTGTGTGTTATGCACCATATGTACGCACCATTGTTGGGCCTAAGGCAATTTTCTTCTGAAGGGAAAAGAAAGTTTATCTTAAATATCTTTAAAGAGGAGGTATTACTATGGAATAATAACTGCTAACACAGAACATATTTAGATCACTATGTTACCTTTTATTATTTAGAAAATGTTATATTTGCCAAAAACGATGTATTAACATGTTTAACAAGTTTTGTTTTTGATTCTCTGAGTCCCTCCCTTTGCTCTTCGCACTAAGTTGCTCCCCCTTCAGAGTGTCATCACATTGCAATTGGCGTTCATTTCGCTAATGAAGCTACTTCACATCACGTCAGGTTTGTGAAGTTGTAGTGTATTGTTTTGTACCATGCTTTTGTAAATTTATGGAAAATTGTCAGGCGGGAGCATGGGTAACGTAACATTTTGGGCTGAGTATTGGACAGGATCGTTCTGCTAACTGCCAGGAGGGTTCAAGTAGGGCCCCAGACAGATTGCAAGATTACTCAAACATGCATGGATGACATCTGAAACCTCTTCAGGTGTGATTGTGATGAACGAGCAATGTTATAAAATGATAGAAAGCTCCAAAAAGTCGATTTTGCATAATAAACTCTTGTTAACGTTTGAGAGAAGACTTGATGAAGGTTCTGCTAAACATATGCATATATTCCCTAACAAACTGTTTTTTCCAAAATGATACTTTGTAGAATTCCTAAATTTGAGTTTTCTCCAGTGATACATGCTTGATTGCTGTAGAGACAAACTTGAACTTTTAACTGTTGCAGACATTTTCTTAACGTTTATCTTGAACCACTTAACACACATATATATTTGTCCTTGCATTGCCTTCTTATTTATCATTCTTTAGATTTCTTCTAAAGTTGTATCTTCTACTTTGTCGCAACCCAAGAAAACCTTAATAAAAGCAAATGGCTAATAAAAACGTGTAGAGAATGAAGAGACAGCATAAGCCCTCCCTGTGATAAAGACGCTGCGGAGGGAGACAGATTGTATTTATGGAGAACCAGAGCTGCATTGTCGTATTCAGCACTAAAGCTCTGTTTGTTTGTGGCTCCATTCTCAATCCAGACTGTGTGTTGCAGATAATTGATTTGGTCGTAATTGTACACCATAAGCGCAAAGTACATAATCACTGCAGTCACCCACACAGTATAGACCACCTCCCACATGTCCAAGAAAGTAATGGAAATAAAAGATGAATGATGCGTAGAATTAAGCAGAGGGGTGGGTTAAGTAACCAAAAAGTGTACTCAAGTAAGAGTAACATGACTTCTAAATATTACTCAAGTAGAAGTACAAAGTAGTGGTCCATGAAATTACTCAAGTACGCGTAAAAATGTATTTGGGAAAACTACAACACAAGTAAGAGTAGTTTAAAGAATAACTGTTGGGACGTAACATCTTATTTATAATTTGCAGGTAATGTAAATTAAATCATGCAAAAAACTTTTATATTTTCAAAGAATAGATATCAAAATGAGAAAAACTACATTATATCTGAAGGAGCAGTTGTTCAGTTGAGCGAATGTTGAAATAATTTCATATTGTCAACATAACCGCTTTTGTCACTCTTCACTTACTCACAGTGGGAAGAGTCACCAAAACCTTTACTCCAAGTGTACTGTTACTTTAATTAAAAAAAAAAAAAAAGTAGGAGTAAAAGTATGCTGCTACAAAAGTACAATTTCTTAAATAAATGTAAATGAGTGCTACCCACCTCTGAAATTAAGTTGAAAATAATAAACATTTTGGGTTTTGTGGAGCAAAAGAATGAAATTATTACATCCCTTTTAGCCGGTGTCCAAACCCAAAGTGTATCCCATGGCTGTGTGGGATGTTTGCTCTCAGCGGTTTACTTCCCTGCTCGCTTTTGATGTTTATCTGTGATTAAAATAAAAATCTATATCAAAGAGCAGCGCCAAGGCTTACATTTTCTGCAGTGCACCACACGAATGCATAAATCAACAGCTGCAACTATAGCCTTTGTAAGACGGGTTTTGGTTTTCTTTAATGTGTGCCTCATGATATTCATCCATGTAAATAAACTGCACATAAAATTAATTCCCAAACCATTTTATCATGGGACACTATTTTTTAACGAACTTTTCTAGTGGAGGGTCAACCATGGAGATGTTATTTGGTTGGAATGCATCACTGTATGGTATTAAACTTATTTGTTTAATAAATTGTGTTTTTATTGCTTAAGGAAAAGATTTAAAGGATGCATTCTTGCCTCATTTATGAAAGAGTGCATCAAAATATACTTGGAAAAAATATGTATGAACATAGCCCAAATTTCACTTTCATGAAAAATATTGTGACCCTCTGTCCAGTTCATCACACACTTTCCATAGATCATACCGACAGCAGAAATCTGCTCACACGATCCTACTTCATGACACGCCTCTATTTTACAATAAAAGGACAATGCAAAGTGAGTTCTTAATGAGATTTGCCTAAACATGAGCCGATAATGACACACAGGGGTAAAGAGGGAGGGGCACCAGGGGAGACAGGCGTGTGGAACTTTAGTGACAAGTGAACTCTGCTTCTCTTGGCCAACATTTTAACACACTGACTTATCCTTTCATCTAAACATGTAGAAATAAGTGCTTTTTTGAAACGCACGCGGAAGAGGCAAATTAGTTCTCATATCGCTTTGTGCATCTTATGCACTCTAATGATCTGAAGACTTGGTAAAATTACGATACAAATTGTGCATGTTTCACACTTGTGAGTAAATGCTCACATTCAATTAGATTTTCTTTACAAATTAAGTCAGAATGAACATTTTCAAACTTCCACCAAACATGGCTTTCTCAAACTCTCTCCCTCACAGCTCCTCTCTGCTCTCCTCTTTGCTCTCCTCACGGCTCCTCTCCGCTCTCCTCATGGCTCCTCTCCGCTGTCCTCACGGCTCCTCACGGCTCCTCTCCGCTGTCCTCACGGCTCGTCTCCGCTGTCCTCATGGCTCCTCTCCGCTGTCCTCACGGCTCGTCTCCGCTGTCCTCATGGCTCCTCTCCGCTGTCCTCACGGCTCGTCTCCGCTGTCCTCATGGCTCCTCTCCGCTGTGCTCTCCTCGCCTTTGAGCCATGTCTCTGAAAAGTGTGTACTGCGTACACCAGTTCCAGACTTGTGTGGAGGTGCGCAGTGTTTCACGTTGTTTTTTAATGCATACCAAGTTTGACGTGGCGAGCTGCGTACGCACATTTCTGACCTTGTTTTGTGCGTATGGAGTCTTTATAAAATGAGGCCCCAGGCCTGTAACTATGCGTAGTCACTCACTCAGATAGATACATTTAATGCTATACTGGAACATTGCGGGCAAAGAAATAGCATCTCCATCAGACAAGTTACATAGACAACCTTTTTGTATTGATGTTTTTTTGTTTTGTTTTATTATTATTATCTTATATATCACTAAGCTAAATCATTGACCTTTCAAGGGGCTGCACATTCATTCTTCACATTTGCATTCCTAACACTGTATTTTTTTAACAGGAATGAGTTTATTGGGAGGAGTTGGGTTCCAGAGCCCAAGCTATGCGTGGAAGTGAGGCCGACTATATCTAGTCGGTAAAGCTCAATCTCCTGCACAAGCTCAGGCTCCTTCCTCCCCAGCGAGGTGACATTCCATGTCCCCAGAGCCAGTTTCCATGTCCGGAGATCTGGTCATCGAGGCCCCCACCTTTGACTGCTGCCGAGATCCCTCTGCACCAGCCCCTTATGGATCCTTCTGAAGGTGGTGGGTCCACTGGAGGATGGCCATATGTTGCTCCTTCGGGCTGCCCAGTCCGGCCATGTGGGGAAAGGCCCAGCCACAAGACACCCACCCCAGGCCTGGCTTCAGGTTGGGCCCCCGGTAACACCAATCCGGGCGACGTAACTGGCCTTGTTGTCAAACTCATCATAAAAGGCTTCTGAAGGCCATGGTTCTTGACCAGAAAAAAGTTGCTTGCCTTCTGCAGGTGGGTGGAGAGTCCCTCTTTCAAGTGGAGTGGAGTTCAAGTATCTTGGAGTCTTGTTCATGAGTGAGGGAAGGATGTCCCACCGGGAGGAGCCCCCGGGGAAGACCCAGGACACGCTGGAGGGACTATATCTCTTGGCTGGCCTGGGAACGCCTTGGGGTCCCACCGGAGGAGCTGGAGGAAGTGTCTGGGGTGAGGGAAGTCTGGGAGTCTCTGCTTAGACTGCTGCCCTCGCAACCTGGTTCCAGATAAGCAGAAGAAAATGGATGGATGGATAAATGGATGGATGGGAGTTTATTAGAAACCTTGACAACTTGTAAGAAGCAAAGAATAGTTTTGCAATCACAGAAATGCTAACAACGCACCATTGTTACTTCCGTGTTTACGTCAATGTCAGTGCTTTATCATTCAATGCAGGGAGCTGCTTACCTGCATATTGAATATTCCATTAGCATTGTGTTAAATACCTTTATGAAAGCATTTTGCATTTTTCAGGACAATGTATGGTTGGACATTCTCCCCAATGAATTCTATTGCAATATGTTAATGACAAAACAACTTCCAATTAAGAGGGCTTTTACAGACTTGGACAAATCCTTTTCAATGTTAGCCCAAAACAATCCCTGAAGTAAGGAGGAAGACAGATTGCTGATAGAAGATTTAAGAAATGGGCATCTGGAGTTTTCTTTAACTTTTAGTTCTTTTCTTCAAGGTTTGTGAATGTTGTTAGAAAAGAGATCAATGTCAATTTACTATAGTTTTGTTGTGATTTTGCCTATAAATAAAATATTCAAGTTTTTAGTCACTCCAATTTTAGTCCCAGCTCACTAAGTCAGGTTTCTAAGTTGGGTTGAAGTTTGAGTGTGTTAAATAGCATGTTATTGTTTGGTGCACCTTTGCCTTTTAGTATTCCTCTAGTCTAGCTCACACTCAACCTACTTTCTGAGCCCTGTGGCCACTTTTTATTTTTAAATTTCTCATCATTAAAATAGTTTTGCACAAAGTTCAGTGTAGTTTGTCTCTGTTTTGTCTTGCACAAACAAGCTTTTTACAAAAATACCAGCTTGTATTCACCTCCACAACACAGACTAAAGTTTCTCTGCTTTATTAGAAAACCCACTGTTTTATTTAGAACAAAACGGTCTCTTTTTCACATGATCTGGAATTGGTGTTGAACCCGCTTTTATATTCGCACTTATCTTTAAGCTTGAAAAAAGTCCCCCTCACTTTCCGAGTGGATCCTTAAATCTGCACTTTGAAGTGGGCTGGTGTGTGATGTGTGCACTCATAAGGAGAGTGGAGCCAGTCTGGCCAGAATATTTTCAGGGAAAAGCTTGGATCTTCCTCACACTCCCACTCATCTCCTCCTTATGCTCAGCTTGGACCTGCTCCAGACACGTTTTAATTGTGCCACAACCGCATAATCGAGCACTGTATCATGTAGTGCTATTTTGAGATTTGAACTAAGACTAATAAAAGATCTGAAACACAAAACCCCCAGCCTCAGTTTGTGACTGACTGTGAATAATACAATATGTTTTTGCTAGTATGTATGTGGGGTTGGTTGGTTGGTTTTGGTGAGAAGATAAATGGAGAAAAAGCTATTCAAATAGTATTGGAGTTCATGATGCCCAAACGTCGGTGGTTTGGGCAGGTCTTAGATTTTATTTTTAGAGTTTTATTTCTTTATTTTGACACACAAATAGCCTGCACATTGATTGAAAACTTGAAAATATACATGCCATAAACCACCAAATACTGTGTTAATAGTTGAAAAAGCAGAAGTGGCAGACAGGTACGTCATACAAACAAGGTAAGTTTTCTGAGAATAGGTTGTGTCCAGCTGTGCTGCACTTTGTGCTGACTGTAAAGGGGCAGGCGGAAATTAGCGCCACAGCTTTTCAACTGGAATTATGTTTCTTTCTTTGAATTGTTTTAGATCATTATTGTGATTTAAAGTTACCATCTGTAAGTTTATTTTGGCCTTTGTTCAGGCTCACCTGTACTCTCTGGTCTTCTTCTGTCAGACCAAAACTGGCACACTATCAGACAGCACCTAGTAGACATCTAGTAGTGAGAATATTATGTTACGTGAGAATACAAAATCTTTTTAAAAGGTCCAAAATATAAAATGATGATCCACAGGTATTATAGATATTATATAGCAGACAAAAGCACAATATGTCTTAACAAATAATGATCAGGTTTAACATCTGTGGATAAAAAGTTTGGATATTTTTTGCAAAAACAGGGAATCTCTCATAGCGTTATATAACCTCCTGCCCTCCATCTAAAATGCCATTCAGTTCTACAACATGAACACAACCTAGTGGAGTCTATTTTCATTTAAATCTTACACTATGCTCCAACTGGGTCCCCACCCTTTGATTCTGAAGTGTAAATTGTATCCCTAAGTTGTTGTGCATAATCCTGGTTACCGTCAGAGGTATTATATCATGTTTTGTCTGCTTTATGAACAATATGTACGCAGACCAAGCACAGGGCAAATCCAGTGAGTTCAGAGGGTTTTGCATTCATTGTTTTTTCTGCTTTGTTTGTATCTCTATCAGCTGAGGGAGAATGATTTGCCTGCCCCTGACAATCTCTGCAACAGAAGCTCCATATTGCGCGAGGAAAAATAAATTGCTTTTTTGCCAAGATCATGGTTCTGCGTGTATGTGAGAATGGATTCCAATAGCAACGCCATTAGTTTCATATCTGGCTCTGATGAGGAATTGGTTGCTCAAACTCAGAAACATCTGCTTACATCAGACGCTGCGGAATTCATAATGTTTTGGAATGAATCCTTTTTGAAATGGTTTTGAATATTGTGACCGAGATGGTATTGGTTGTCTTTTGTTTTGCTTTTTTTTGAATCTGTGCATCTCAACTGCTATATTTCTAGTCAGAGATGGAATTAGATTTTTGTTTTCATAAACTAATGTACATTGAAATATGTTTATTTAAACATAATTGTTTATATTTTTGTCAGTTTCTAGGATAGAGATTGTTGAATTTCAGGTAATAATAATAATGGGCATTGTTGACATAGCAGTACACACCTGTTAATAATAGAGCTGGTTAATATATTAATAGTAGAGTACTCTCTTATTTTTACTGTCTTCTTCACACACTGTCTTTAGAACATGTTGCCATTTATTCCTTAAAGAGACTAGCCACAGTGCCTACGCCAGTCTGTCAGGTTGTGTAAGGTTATGTATACGTTATTAATCCTTTGTCGGGAAATTCTTTCTCTGCGTTTGACCCATCTGTCAACCAGTGCCACTGGGGCAACCTGTCAGGGGCGGTGAGCTATTGCAGTACAGTGCTCGAGGACCCATCTCCAGTTCTTGGTCAGGACTACCTAGCTGGAGGAGTGCCCATTGTGCATATTGAGTTAATGGAAAGAAACCGGAGTGCCTGAAGGAACTCCACCCAGACACGTCGAGAACATGCAAATTTCACACAGTAGGGCCAGGGCCAGCCAGGGAAGTGAACCCGCAACCTTCTTGCTGTCAAGTGTGAGTGTTAGCCACTTAGCCACTGTACATCCAGGACAGGCATCCAGTTTAAAGAAAAAGAATGAAACCGCAGTATTCTTCTTTGTGTAGATTTTGAGTATTTCTTCCACCTCTGATCTCAACATCCTCCCTATATGTGCAGTGTAATCCCTTTTCCCATTTATAACAGTAGTTTTTCATTGTCCCCTGTCCTTTTCATTTTCCCCATACACTTTTCACTCATGCCTTTATCTCCACTATTCCCACTTTTCCAATTTGAGCACCATCTTATTTCGGCCTCCTTATACCTTCCTCTGTACTGTTCCATTTCTCGTGTAGCTTTCTGTGCTTCGCTCTGGGTTATCTAAATCCTGGTGTGCGTCTGTGTGTGTGCAGGGTGGAGGCAGCGGGGTACCAGAGAGTGCTCCAGGTGGATCTGGAGGTGAACGGGTTGATGGCAGTGGAGGGGGCCCGGGAGGTAAGCTGGCAGGTGGAGTACCCGCTCACACGCAGCCTGACCAACGAGGTACTCACCCTGATCCGCATGGCACCGCAGGACCTGGGCGGGATCGTGCCTCTAGCCATGGTAAGAGTCACTTGAGTGTGACAAAAATGTTATTGTTTCTGATATTTCAATTTGCCATTTTGACAGTTAAATGAAATCACCAAAAAGGTAATGCTTATTTCCTAAAAACAGACAATTAGGAACATAAATGGTCACAAATCAGGAATGAATTATTATTGTGATTAATATAAAAACAATTATTGGCATTGGGCACATTCTTTCAAAAAAGTCTTTAGTTATAGTTAATTGTTAGATCAGTTAACTATGAAATTACAAAAAACAAAACAAAAAAACTCTTAAATTGTTTTTTTTATTTTGTTCAAATAAAAATTTGCTCTATTCAGCTTTATTTGACAAATCACTAAAATCACCAAGAAGCAGTGTTAATTATTAGCTATTCTCCTCCACAGAGCTCAAAAGCACTAAAACAACACACAACTGTACAGTCACAACCACTGACTGTATTTCAGAAATGCGGGGAAAACAACTGTCACCTTTTTAAGTAGAAGACACTGGCCAAACATCATATTCACCAAACACACACTGATGTCAGAACATAACAAACATATGCACGCTACATAACACTGGCAAATAGATATTAAAATAACTGCACGGTCGATAAGTAAGCTGACTGCTTTATCCACACTTTCCTGGCTCACATTCTTTTAGCGACCTGTAAACCCCCTTCACACTTGATATAACTATTCACTTGTATGCAGCATATTTCCACATGTGTTTTGTAATGAGTGTAAAACGGCTTGTTGCTCTAAACCAAATATCAGGAAAGTTCTTTACACTCTCCTAACACTCCATCTGATTGGTCACCTTTACATTCGATCTATTTATTTATATTCAGTCACTGTCTTTAATTCCCTTTCTATGTTTTGTTTAGTTTACAAAACAAAGGGAAAAAAACCTTGCAGCTCCTATGATGTTACAAGAAAATGGTATATGATCAATTTCAGCTGCAGGCGTAGTACAATAACGAGCCGCTTTACATTGACAGTAATATCTATATTTAAGGAGCGTTATTCCCAACACTGGATATAAATATTGCTTAGACTTATTCTTTTTTAGGTAATATTTTTATTATTGTGCCCTTAAATAGAATGTTAGCCTTCTCTACTTTTTTGTCTTGTGATAGAAAATATTATCAAGGATTTAAAATGTTGAAGCCATATTATCTACAGCCATACATGTTTGCATACATTACTATTGGATGTCATTCTTCCACTCAACAGGGATGCACTCCCCTGATGAGTGACTGGGCTGGCAGTGGTGAATGACAGCAGCTCATATTGTGTACTTCATGGTCATTGTAGCTCAGCTCTCATCATGTTTGAATGGTTGTAGTTTAGTCCATACAGTACATCCAGGAGATGAGCCTTTGTCATGTAACTGCACTAAGTGAGATTTCTTCCTGCAATTGAAGGTGCTCAGCTTTTCTAGTGGGTCAGTCATTTGCCTCCATGGAGTGTTTGCCTGGAATGTTCCACAGTCTGGTATTAAACATATCTCTAGCATGTATTCAGTGTTTTATTGCTCAAAAACAACCTGAAAAACATGCATTCTTAATGTGAACGAAGTCGCCTCACATCAGATCTGGCTTGCAGCTTGGCTTGTGCTGGCACCAGTCTTATCTCTGTGGAGATGGATAAGTTTAATGCTAAACTGTGGAACATACTGGGCAAAGCAGTAACATCTGTATATAGACAAGCAAGTGGTGAATATTTATCATTGTGGCATATGGCAATACCTTGGCAGAAGTCTTGTTAAGGTGGGGGTATTGTGCAAAATTGATTTTTTTTAAAATTGATTTACTTTTTTAAGGTTTAAGGTTGTTGTTCCCTCATCAAAATGCCTGGAGAGGTTTTAGATGTCATCCATGCATGTTTGAGTATTTTAGTTGTCTCTCCTAGGCCTTACAGCTAGTTAGCTGTAAGATTCTATTCAATGCTCAGCCCACAAGCCCATGCTCCCACACGACAATTCTCCATAAATATAAAAAAACATGATACAAAACTGTACACAGCAACTTGATAAACCTGATGCGATGTGCAGTAGCTTCATTAGCGGGATACGTGCTGATTGTGTTGTGATAGCGCTCTGAAGGGGGAACGACTTAACACAGAGAGCAAAGACAAGGAAGACCAGACTGTCAAAAATGAAACTGAAACTTGTAAAACATGTTAATATGTTGTTTTTCGGCGAATATAGCATTTTCAAAACAATAAAAGGTAACATGGTGATTTAAATATGTTATGTAGTAGCAGTCATTACCTCATAGAAATAAAATACCCCCTCTTTAAGCATTTGTGGTATGATCAATTGGGTCTGTTTATATTTTATTTGTTTTCTAAACAATAAAATATCAACAGATATTATTATTTATGAATATATATATTTTTATGAGACCTCTCAGCAAAAAAGTTGGTGTTGCAATCAAAACAATGTTTCTGGGAATTTAATTGAGTTGTGCAAAAATCCAAATGTCAGTGTATTAGATTTAAATAGCTAATTGAGTTATGGTAATTACCATGTAAACATACATTATGGTGCAATTATAATTAATTTCTCTAATGAAAGCTGTTCTGCATGTAGCCAAGAGATAAGAGTGGTTTTAATTATCTTTACAGTCAGCCACGTAAAATTCCCATGCCTTTGAGCTAGCCATAACTTTTACTGAGGGAACATGGCAAAGGATGCATTTTAGTCACAATTAATAGTTTCCAGTCACACATGCCCTGAAGACTTAACTCCACTTTTGAACTTTTACTTTTTTTCTTGTCCTGTGTCTGTCACCTCAGAGGAGTGCAATCAGACAATGAGGTTCAGGTACTTCTAAAAGTAGATCAAGACACTCCAGTGAACAGCAGGATCCTTATTGCTTAGTTGCAAGTTGACATTTTAATACAAAGTATGAAAAGCTTTCAGGTGTGACAAATGAAGCCTTGTGCTAATTTATGCTATTTGCTACAAGTGCTTATGCAATTAATTATATAAGCCAACAAGGGGTGATTGGAGAGTGAAGAGGTTCACTAAAGGCTGGGAGAAGTTGTTCTTATATGGACTTCTTAGTGTATATTCCAACAGCAAAGAAAGAAATGGGCAAGAATGCAAGGATAATTTATGGCAAACTGTCTGCTGTTGTGCCACAATTTGCGCAAAATGTTTTAGTTCCACACCTGCTTTTGTTTAATTACATTGGTGTTAGTTTTGACCTAGTTTATTTCTGCTGTAGACTTGGTCTAGTCCTGGTTTAGTTTAGGTTTAGACCTAGTCAAGTCTAGGCTGGTGTCAAAGAAGCCAGTTTTTGCCTAAATGAACTGAGAATGCAGTCTGCTCACTGGGTGATTAGTATTAATCGTATTTTTTTGTTTCTTTTTTTTTAATGGCATAGTCTACTCTATAAAATATTGAGGGCATCCAGTGGAGTTCTTCTTAATTATGCTAATTATGTTATCCATGGGTTTAAGAGCAATGAAAAAGTGGGACAGTTGCCATAATTCACAATTCAGAGTTGAAAACCATGAATACGCATGAACTAAACGTTTGGATGCAAAACCTTATATTGACCAGGAAAGTTTCAACTTGATGACATGCGTTGTGCAATTACATAATGCCATTCTTTTTTTTAGTAAAAAGCTAACAGATGTTATTATCAAATCAGAAATGACAGTTAATTAGCAGGTCCGGGATGGAAGTGAAATCTGTTATTAAAGCACACATCATAAGTTAACTTCCGCCTCTCTTAAAGAGGCATGTGGGGAGACGGCAGCCACAGCCGCACTCATCCATGTATAAGGTGTCAAGAACCATGCTCAATGAAAACGCTCCACTCAATCACTTCAGGTTGACACCACTACAGAGGAGTACTAGACGTGCGCATACTTCCCCTGCACCTGGCCTGTCAAATGGGAGCTCCAGGACTGCGCGGAGCGCCAGGTAAAAGAGGCAGAGCAAGAGGCAGTTTAGAGGGAGACGATGACGAAAAGAACCAAAGTGGCAGAGTGGCAGAAGCGAAGTGTTTCTCTTTTTTGGTACTCAAGGTCTATTGATGCTGTAATAATGACAGTTCAGTGGCAGGTGTTTGCTCTGTTGTAAAAGGTACTCTCTGACTTGTGCAAAAGTGAAAAACGATCATTTTTACTTACTAATGTATGCATTTATTTTTAAAGAAAATGTGTAAAAATAATTATGAACAAATAGGTTTTTAACAATGATTCATGCTTTGTAACTACTTCATACCTCCTTAATTAGGAAGCTACGCCTAAATCATTCTTAACCATTTGTTCATTATGAACAAATGTTAGTATTTGAATGGTTTGGTATGATAGTTGTGATCTTTACAAAATTCACTTCAGTGTTCAGCAAATGTGAACCATTTGCTGTTCTAGTTTAACAAGACAACTTTATTTCAAAAGAATATTTCATGCCGAGGGGCACAGTACAGTTGAGCAGCTACATGGCTAAAAAATATACTTTTACTAGAATTCATCTTTTTCTACATACAACTGTACAAAACAATAAATTATAACACTGCTCAGATGCAGCTTTGATTGTTTTCCTAGTCGTTTTTCTTCATTATGCAGGATAAGATGCCATGGCGAATTATGCAACAATCCCTATTTGAGGCACATGTTTACGTTTATCCAATAACCTAAAGAGCGAGGAAGCACACACAATTGTTTACTGGGAAGCGGAGTAATTTTTCCTTCGATTTGAGAAAGTGTTTTAAGTGAAGACATAGATTGTACTTATTCTTATCATATCAGGTTTCCCAGTAACGTATTTTCACATCAGCAGCAGAATCCTTGAGGTTTCAAAATAAAGCTTTGTCAGCCACATTTCTGATGAAGGTTGTGGGTTTTTTGAGGTAAATATATTGACCCAACAAAATGAACACTCTGCTACTTACTCAAGATTGCTATCCTGTATACTTTGCACATTTGGAGATTGAAAAAGGCGCCATCATAGTAATAACCACTTTACCTGTACAGAGGCAGTGAACATGTTGCACTTGGTTTGTATGGGGGAAAATTACACCCTTTGAAATTCAATTGAATCCTGGTGTCAAAGAGTCTACCAATGCCACTGTGCCTGCGTATTTATCGGCAAACTTAACTGCAAATCAGAAGGGATTGTAGCTTGTGTGGGTACAAAGTGCGACCTGGCGCCTAGACGAAAAATGGGTAGAGGAAGTAAAAATGTTTCATTAGCGAAAGCCGACATGTACCAACATACCAACAGAGAGGACTTCAACGGCACCCTTCCATAAATATTTGATCTGTTTTCACGCTGCGCGCTAACTCTGTTCTCTCATTAGAGCAGGAGCCAGTGTGGCCCCCGTCGCTCTTTACACTACACCAACTGCTATCATTAAGCTTTTATTCATAGTCCCTCTATTTACCACTCAATAGCACTAGCTTTATGCTCGCTCCCCTAACATTACAATCACAGAAGCCCATATCGGTAGTTTAATTCGTATTAGTTTGCGCGGTTGAGTGCCTGTGTGTGGAATAATTGGGAGTTGGTTAGATACTGTGATTTCCATATGCTTAGGTTTTTGTTTTGGAAGCTGTGCGGTGTCACTGATCTATAAATGTTATAGTGCAGTGGGTTGTGTTCACATGACATCTCAATATTCCGTATTGCTGTGTTTCAGATGATATCACAACATTCTATAGGCCAGTTACATTTAATACAGATAGAGGCAGCTGAAATGAATATTGTTCAAATGCAGATTTTTGTTGTAATACAGTGATTTCTTTGGTCTAGTCACTAACAGAAATGATCAGGTTGTGAATTTACCTTTTGGATATTTCATGGCAAAGTACAGTATAGTAATAATCATCACAGTTTAGAATCTGAAAGCCACCAATAGTTGGGAATGTACAGTTCTGGAATGTGAAGATGTCATACTCCCAGACAGGGGGGAAAGAGCCGATTTACCCCATTTATAATACTATACTTTGCCATGAAATATCCAAAAGGTAAATTCATAAATGTTGGATAATTTCTATTGGTGACAAGACCCAAGAACGCACTGTACTATGACCAAAACCTGCATTTTAACAATATTAATTTAAGCTGCTTCTCATTAATGTTAAATAATATTAGCCTATAGAATGTTGTGATGTCATCTGAAACCCACCAATATGGTGGACTGCAGATTTGTGGACCTTGTTTTTGGTTAATACCTCTATAATTACTGAACCTTTCCGCATGGAACAAAAAAAAAAGTTCAACATCGTCTCTGTCAGCATAAATAAACAAAAGTGAAATATAGCCAGAAGCTTTGTCGTTGATCAAAATATGACAGAATAAAAACCCTTTAAACACATACAAGCTATTTAGATTTTTTTTAACGGTGTCTCTTCTATTACTGCTACTATTCATTTTGTGGTTTTCTTTTCTCATTTTCTTCTTATTCACCGCCTGTCACTTTAAACAAATGTAATTAACCTACTTGCACTGATAGCTTTTGCACCGTTGTTCTGCCCATACTATATTTTGTATTATATATCAGAGTCTATTTTTACCTTACTTTAATGCATACCTTTATATTTATTTTATCATGGTTATTACTCTTTGGTTAATGTTGCACCATAACTCCGAAACAAGTTCCTCGTTTGTGAATTTTGTTCACTGATAATGGCACTTTTGTTCATAATAAAACTGATTCTTATTCTGATGTATTCACCTTACTGCAGAAGTTCCCGTGGGCGCCGCCATTGTCATTTGGGTTGTATTATTTTGCATGGGGCTGCCGATCTTGACAGCAAATAAGTTCTATAAAGACTACAAAGCCATTTTAAAGCCTCCCAGAGAATCAGTGCATTGTTGACTTGTTGGTGCACATGAGCATTGAACTTTTTACACAAATGAACCTACTTTGTCATATTTTAGCAGCAAAACTTTTCCTGAATTCACCATTGAAATGAATGGGATTCCCGCTTAACCGGAAGTGCCACCACAGAGGAGGCGCAGTTTAGTCGCATTGTTGGCGGGGCGGAATAAGGTCAAAACAATACATATATGTGAAGCTTTGAACCTTATATTATGGAAGATATATTTTGTTGTAATTGAAAATGTTGCACAAGTTTTTTTTGTTTGTTTTTTTCATTCAAATATGAAGCCCTATTGCTATGTTACTCTACACATATAGCACCGTGGCATAGTGGATCTCCTGGAAATTTACTTTACCAGCTTCTACAAATATATTTATCAATTTACTTAGGTAATATATTTATTCACAGTTCACCAAACACGAACTCTTTTTTTTCCCAACTCTATAACAATTGCTTTGCGTTCTCGCTCCCATAACATTATAATCGGAGCCATTCGAGGGAAGCCCAGCGTTGGTTATTTGATTCTTTTCTTATTTGCCACAGCCGAGTGCCTGTTTGGCCCATCCTAATTATTCCACAAACGCTTGCTCCTTCCATATTGACTTTGTTCCTATGTTTGACAGTTTGTGATATAGCTGGGCTACAAGAATGAATAAGAAGTGGTCTTTGGACAGCGCCAAAGAAAATAAGATAAGAGGGAGAGAGAGGTGCATATTTGAAATTTACAAATACGCGGCGCTATCTCTCTATCGGAAAAAAGTCGTTCCAGCGAGCTCCCATCAGTCACACTGTCAGGAATTGTATTTGGAGATGGCTTGGCAGGACGCTAATAGGCTGCGCACAGAGCCATCCTGAGTGTCCTCCAAGCAGCATTAGCATTTGCTCAGGGCTATAATGCCTCTCCTAGCTTAATTAGGTCCTCTTGTGTATATACTAACTCCATAGCTCTGTCTTTCCCTGCGCCTCTTTTTTGACATTAATTCTCTCATCTGAGATTAAAACCACAAGTGAATTTTGGCAAAGGCGCCAAGTGGTTTTCTCATTTCGGTCTCCAGCGTCAGTCAGTCCCGTGCCACAGTCTCATGTCTAAAAGGGAGCTTCGATGTCACGCGATCAAACAGAACATTCACGTAGAGCTAATCATTTACTCAGTGGTGTTTCAGCGTGGTCTCATTATGTTGAGCGAATGAGGGTACATTACAATTACACTACTTAAGCATATTGCATAGGCCTAAGACTCCTACTCATAAGTTTATTGCAAGGATTTATTCGAGCTTTACACATACACAAGCAAGAAATGACTAGGAATAGATGAAAGAACCATGATAAACTATAACTATTGTGAGATAAAACTGTTCATGTAGTTTGCAACTTAACTTAACTTTACTTCTTTCCCCCACACATTTTCCATTGTAAGGAAATGTATATAGTAGCATAAATCTCTGTAACTTAGATGGTGTTATGACCCTGGCTTAAAGATCCAGAGCGTCAGTAAAGACCTCATACTAGTCCGAGCCCTAGTGGGGCAAAACAAGAATAGAATTATTAGACTAATTAAGCATAAGGTTAACCAAGATGTACCTAAATCAAAATAGAGCTGAAATCAAACTCATGCCTTCTGCATAGGATGTTTTTTTTTAAGAAGTCCCCTGACCATGACATCCCCCCAGGCTCTATACTTAGTGTCCAGTAGGGGGCAACTCAACTTGGTGACTACTGTGTCCGCCAAGCTCTTTATGTTTAATTGTGTTATACAAATAAACTTGCCTTGCCTTTGTCATAATAAGCAACAGAGTGTTTTATGTCATGAAATACACAGTGCCTTCAAATATTGATTTGAGTATTTTCCGTTATCAGAAGCTAGGTCAGACGAACCTGCATGGAGATTATACCAACTGCATGGTGATTGGATGAGTATTGAAAAGTAGTAACAATATATGATATGATAGTATACATGAATATTCCATATTTATAGTTAACAGAAACAATGTCAGCATCAGTAATATGACTTATTAGTTATCTAAATGATCATATGCGAGAGCTGAACGATTTGGAAAAATATCCAATTGTGGTTTTTCTGACAAACGTTGCATTTCAATTAGATTTGCAATTTATGTTTTAAGTCCCATATGTTTTAAGTCCTCATTTTAAACAAATCCTGGAGCATTAACATTTAAGAGAAGACTGAATTCTGAACTGCTAAACAAATACAAGAATCCCATACATTTCACCACATATTTGTAGAGATCTAAACTACAGAGACAGCAGTTGTTTGAGATAATAAGACAGAGGATAGCAGTCTTTGCAAGTTGATGATTGAGACTATTCAAAATGCGATTTCGATTTGATTGTGATTAATCTTGCAGCCCTAGCACACGCTGTACAGCAGTGCATCTTTTTGACCAACATGTCCAACTCATCATAGTCACCAGAGAGTTGTCCAAACTGTTTAGTAAATCTCATGGCCAGTGGCTCAGATATAAATACCCGTTTGTACTGTGTTTTCGTTAACCATGTTTTGAAACTTCTAACATAGCCCCAATTATCTGCATTCTGTCCCCAGAAAACATACTTTGTGATAGCGCTGGTCTGGCTGTGGGCTGCATACTTTACTATGAGCCATGTCCCTTTGCCTCTACAAGTACAGCACCGACCAAGCTGCCTTTGAGCTGTTTAGACACCCCTCATTTTCTACACCATTACATCTATGAGAGAGTGTGAGCGTGTGAGCAGAAGGCTGAGCTCGCATCTTAATACATCTCGCCCCTCTTTCCTGCCATCCAACTTGTCTTCAACCCAGATGCCACTTGCCACTCAGGATTTAGGGTGAAGCTAAGCCTGTCCGTGCCATCGCTGTGGTTGTTTTTTTGTTTATTTCGAAGTGCTCGGCTATCCTCTCTCTCACCCTTTAAGTCTGTCTTGCTTTGAGGCAGCTCAGGCCAAAGACCGCGCACACTGGAGCTCTCGGGTACATTCTAATCAAATGGCCTCCGGGAACGGCAGAGGCCTGGGCAGAAAATGAACAGGCGTTATCAGGGAAGGCCAATTTAGCACTGCTGACTTTGGCATTTCCGCTCAACAGAGAGACAGAGACAGAGAGAGGAAAAACAACAAGAGCTTAATATTTAATCTGGTTTAAAGCGTACAGAGCTCAGAGTACACAGTAGCAAAGCGCAACAGATTGTCAGTCCAACAGGTTAAAGAATACATCAATACATTTGAATTGGAACATCAATCACTGGTGATTTCTTACTATGAGACATGTCTTTAAAGAGGGGTATTAATTGCTAACACATAACATATTTACATCACCATGTTACCTTTTATTGTTTTGAAAATGCCATATCCGCCAAAGACAACGTATTAACATTTATAAGATTCACTTTCGTTTTTGACACTCTGAGTCTCCCCTCCCTGTGCTCTCCCTTCAGAGTACCATCACATTACAATAGGCGTGCATTCCGCTAATGAAACTACTACACATCACACCAGTTTTGTGAAGTTGTAGTATATTGTGCTGTGTCCTGCTTTTATATATTTATGGTAAATTGTCGTGCCGGAGCATGGGTGACGTAGGCTTGTGGGCAGAGCACTGGACAGAATCGTACTGCTAACCATAAACAGGGTTTGAATAGGGCCTGGGAGAGATCACTAGATTACTCAAACATGCATGGATGACATGTATATGGCAGAAACATATATATGGTAGAAAGCTCTAGTTTTGCATAATACCCTCTCTTTAAAACCAACAGATACATTTTCTTGAGTATGTTTTTGAAGAAAACTAAAATGACCATAACTCAATTCTATAATTGTTTGTAGAATTTTGCTTTAGAAATATTTTTACTCACTGGAAAAGCTAGTAGAAATGGCATTTAGCAGTGGTAATAATCATGATCATGATCATGGCAGAAGTACGTTTGTTCTCGCCAAATTGTTCGCAGTTCGTAATGTTCTGGGTTTAGGCAAGTTTGCCTAAATGAATGTCTTACAATTGTGTGATTTCGGTTTTGAGAGGAGCCGAAGGACAGCCACTCTACCATAAATATGTCCCGGGACATCTGTGGCACAAAGTATGACTGAGGAGAGAGTGTAATGATCTAAAGTTTCTTGGTGTAAATATGACACTATCACATTATTTTCCACATTATATTTTGTGTGTGTGTGTATGTATATAT
>KN471137.1:4863-18034 GCA_000787095.1 Periophthalmodon schlosseri
GAAAGAGAAAAAACAAAGTAAATGGCAACTGCTCATGTTATTGAGCCTTTTGTTCCTTGTTTCCTCACTTTCCTGACACATTTCAAGCATATTCACTGTTCAGTGTGTCGAGTTTATAAATGTGTATCACAACTTTCAGAAGCAAAGTTTTGCCATCAACTGTGAAGAAAGGAGCCTAGTGAACATTCTTATCACGGGTACAAACTGGCAAGACTTTGTTTATATAGAACATGTCATACAGAGATGCAATTCAAAGTGCTTCACAAACACAGGTAAAAAAATCCAGCTCTCTGCTTAATAGCCAATTTGTGCAGTAAAATTAAAAAGGGAGTACGCATCCATTTGGTCTTTGTTCCTTCCTCTATTGTGCTGCTGCTCCTGCCACATCCCAATTCAGTATCAGGGTCTGCGTAGTGTTATGTCAAAAAAACATACCTTTCCAATAAGAACTATGTGCAAAAATGACTGAATATTGTCGCGGGCTGACAGCTTTATGCATGTTCTATACACGTACTATGACCATAAAACATACAGACAGAAATATGATAAGAGATGTCTCAACCCCCATAACTTCAATCTGGGAGGTATAGTGTGTGCTATCAGTGTTTGATCAACATAACACAGCTCTGAGGCCACTACGGGCAATGTGTGAGTGCGAGGGAGGGTGCACCACTTTCCACACTGATGGCACAGGCAAGGTCGTCCGGTGCATGTTTTTTAACTTGCTCACTCATTTACATACCAGTGCCACCCCTTTCACCTCTCCCACACACATGTGTATAGAGATTGCATGAGTTTAACACAGGGTACAGAAGAACCCCTCTGAACCCTGATGCTGGCTATGATCCAGGGAATATCTCAAACGAGCCGTTGCTGTGCCCTCCTTACCTTAAAACAAAAAGGTTCCCACAAAGAGCTGTAAAACACAGGTTGTGCAAAAGATACACTACAACGGCTGTACAAAACAAGTTGGATAATCCATTCCCGGCAAGCACACTGGTGTTTGAACCACTTTGATCCGGCAGGATGACCCTGGGGTTCTATTCTGACTTTGGCACAATAACACACAAGTACAAGCTGCACCCTGGCACCGACGCAGGACAGATGTTGTAACAACCAGAAAAAAAAACAAAAAAAAACACACACACAAATGAAGTGCTTGTGGAGCAATGACATTTATCTGAGAAGATGTATAGAGTAAAGTTCTGTCTAGATGCGCAAAAAGGTGGCCTGTTACAGCTGTAACTCAAAAATCAATTTATTTGCATAATCCAGAATAAATAAAACAAAAAGACTTCAAATACACTAATACTCTGTGACCCCAGTGCTGGCTACACTACTACAGATCCCCACCACTCCTGACATCTTGTCAAAGCAGATACTCGAAGATATTATTTTACATTCGTTACTGCTATTCTTATTATTAACCCCAGTGAATATAACAGGTTTTCATGGTTTTCTAATTATTGATTGGTTTGGTGGGATGGTGCCTTTGTGAACATCTGTTGACTCTGCATTGGTCAAGTGACAATTGGTGTAAAAGGGAATAAATTAATAAGGGTACGGACACAGGAAGTACAGGAAGTAGCGGTAAATTTTCAGTGTAACAAGGTAAACCAGATGAGCCTTTATCCTGTCATGAGCACTTTGATTATCTGGCTATATACATCAGATGTAATGTATGTGTGTAGCAATAATATGTACGGCAACAACTTTAATGAGTAATTAAAGTATTACACTTCTATAGGGTATTAATTGCTAAAGCATAGCATATTTAGATAACGATGTTACCTTTTGTTGGTTTGAATACTTGCCAAAAACAACGTATTAAAAAGTTAACTTCCTTTCAGTTTCATCTTTGACTCTCTGTCTCTCTGACTCTCACTGTTCTGCGAGGGGAGGGCTGAGCAGGGAGGGCCGGTGTGTGGGGAGTATGGGGAGCGCTGCAGAGAGCTTCGTAATTACGTGGGATGAATTTTGACATGGTGTCGTACACCTAACCTTAAAGAAGGTTTGAATAGTGCCAGTGAGAGACCGCAAGATTACTCAAACGTGAAGGAATGATTCAGGAAACTACTTCAGACATGTTTTTGATAAGGTAACCTTATAACATGGTAGAAAGCTCAAAAAAGTTGATTTAGCATAATACCCTTTACTTAAAAATGATTTTTAAAAATGAGGGTAATAAGTAAATCTGTTGTGTTCATTATTGTTGTAGTACTATCTGATTGTTTTGAAATAATGATTTCTTCCATTTAAACCTCCTTTTAACTACAAGTCAACATATGAGGAATTATGGTCTTAGCAGTAATGTCAACGTGCTTCTAGTTGCTGATGTAATCACTCCCTGCAGGCCTCCACAAAGGCTTTTGGGGCACTTATGTGAACTGTTCTGAATTGAAAACACCATCTGCTGAAAGTGAGTGAGAAGAGGTAGACGGCCAGTAGTGATCAAAACATGATGGAACTTCACAGGAAGTTGGAAAGTACTTTAAGTTCTTGCCCTGGTTTCCCGTAAAATTCCCTGGCTGCTGAATGGAGGGACAGCACTGTCTCCACATGCATGTTTGGATGTTTTTATCCCAAATCCATCTGCCTAAGGTTTACTATGTCACTGTGAGCAATGTACCTCTTTTCACAAAGGAACCTGATACTGTTAGTGTACGCTCAGGAATCTTTTTCACCTTGTGAGTGCTGGGGTTTGTTGCCATCTTTTCCTCGGCACCTTAAAAGCCTTGTTTGAGGCTCCACTATTTACCCTTTTTTCTTTATGAATGAGTAGTAACGTAACACATGCCACATGTCCGGAAAAATGAACTTTTCCCCCTAAGAGTGATCTGGATGTTGTTCTAACAGCAGTTAAACTGTCCATCACTATAGTGAAAAACACATTATGAAACAACAGATCACCAGTAGTCTGGATGGCCATACAATGTTCTCATGATATTCTATAGAGAATAGTTTCTGCTTTGTTTGAATGTAATATTAGGCCAGAACTAACTTACAAATGACTTTAACACATTTCTTCACTACAGGCAGAGACATCTGGTAAATTTGATTTTTTCAAATCTTGTAGTATAGCAAAACATAAGTAAGCTCAGGAACTGAAAGGCCTTATGCTGGTCATAATGATACCTACAATATTTTGTTTTTAAAGTCTTACTTTCTTAAAGTAGAATTAAGTAACTTTCAGCAATAGAGCTCCCTCTAGAGCTCTCTTAGGAGAATACACTGTCAGTAAACAGACTCAAAATATATATGACTTAACTGTGCCAAAAAATAAAAAATAAAAAAATGAGCCATGGTTTCCCAAGAGAACCCTCTTCGGGTCAGGTGTCTGCCATGTTGCATGGCTGGTTTTCCGCACAGAGACAGCAGGTGGAGAAGACAGATGCTTTAAACATCCTGAAAATAAATATTTAACCATCAGAGGGACTTACAAAGATGTTTAATAAGATAAAAAACATGACTTAGTTCTGCTTTAAATATTTTAATGGACAGGCCATGACACATCATCTTTACCTTAGGCACACCCCTGCTTTGAGAGCCCCATGATGCAATGAATAAAACAGAAAGTGTATAAGCATGATTTACACTTTCATCACATGAATCAAGCCAATAAAAGTCTATCAGAGCCATATTTATGGACATATTTATGTAAGTAAGCCTTTTGCCAGACAAAACATTATACCAGTACCACCTAGTTGTTTATTTCTCAACAACTAAGATAGCACAGAACATAAGGAGAAAAACATGAGTCACCTCTCAACAGACAGTAATACAGGGCTGGATTAAAACAAAAACAAAAATAATATACATACTTCAATTCTAGGCAAATGCTTTTCATCTTTAAGGTCTGAACCTTAAATTTTCTTGTAGTATGTTATTCCTATAAAGTTAAAGAGGTCATTTTGGCTTTGCCTTGAACTGCAACCTTGTGGGGGATACCCTAATGATCCTAGGAGCTACATCTGAAACCAACTGCACATACACTATATAAAAAGACACATATGCTTTTTTTTTTCTCACTGTCTGACATGAAATCAGACTAAACTTTTCCTGTTTTAGGTCAGTTAGGATTTGCTATATGCCAGAATAATGAAAGAAGGATTTTTTTTATCAATTTTTTCATAACTTTCTTGAAAGTGAGAAGTTTACATACAGTAAGATTACTATGCCTTTAAACAATTTGGGAAAACCCAGATGATAATGCCATGTCTTTAGAAGCTTCTGACAGGTTTATTGACAACATTTGAGTTCATTAGAGACACACTTGTGGATGTATCTGAAGACACACCTGAAACACGCTTCTGACAGTTTATTGACAACATTTGAGTTCATTAGAGACACACTTGTGGATGTATCTGAAGACACACCTGAAACACACTGCTTCTTTGTGTAACATCATGGGAAAGTCAAAAGAAATCAGCCAAGATGTCAGGAAGAGAATTGTGGACTTGCACAAATCTGGTTCATCACTTTTCAGATGCCTAAAGGTGCCACATTCTTCTGTTCAAACAATTATACATACATATAAACAACATGGGAATGTCCAGCCATCATACCACTCAGGAAGGAGACAGGTTCTGTGTCCCAGAGATGAATGTGCTTTGGTCTGAAATGTGCATTAACACAAAAACAAAAGCAAAAGACCTTGACCCCGTGAAGATACTGGCTGAAGCTGGTAAGAGTGTGGCCACTCTGCCAGGAAGAAGCCACTACTCCCAAAGAAACTTAAAAGACAGATTGCAGTTTGCAAATGCACACAGGGACAAAGACCTTAATTTTTGGAGAAATATGGGGGTGGCAGCATCATGTTATGGGGTTGTTTTGCTGCAGGAGGGACTGGTGCACTTCACAAAATAGATGGCATCATAAGGAAAGAACATTATGTGGAAATACTGAAGCAACATCCCAAGGCATCAGCCAAGAAGTTAAAGCTTGAAAGCAAATGGGTCTTCCAAATGGACAATGATGAAGCATACTACCAAACTGGTTACTAAGTGTCTTAAGGATAACAAAGTCAGTGTTTTGGAGTGGCCATCACAAGCACTGATCTCAATCCTATTGAAAATTTATGGGCAGATCTGAAAAAGCATGTGCGAGCAAGGCGGCCTACAAACTTGGCTCAGTTACACCAGTTCTGTCAGGAGGAATGGGCCAAAATTCCTGTCAACTATTGTGAGAAGCTTGTAGAACGATATTCAAAAGGTCTGACCCAAGTCATCCAGTTTGAAGGCAATGGTACCAAATACTAATGTATGTAAATGTATGTAAACATCTGACTTTGAAGAAAGTACATGTCTAAAAAATTATTCTCTCATTATTCTGGCATTTAGCAAATAGAAATAATTTTGGTAATCCTAATTTACCTAAAACAGGAAAGGTTTAATCTGATTACAGATATAGTGAAAAAAGCATATGTGTTTTATATAGTTTGTATCTGTATCTTGCCTGGGGCATTTTGCCCAGTGTCTTGACGATCCAGTCCATGGACAAGGCATCTGGCTGTGGCAATGTGGAATGGCACCTCTTTTTGGGGGGAAGGAGCCTGAGCTTGGACAGAAAGTTGAGAGGCACTGGCTGGATATAGTCATGCTTACCTCCACACACAGTTTTGTCTAGAACCTAACACTTTGAAAGCCACCGGGCGCCCCATTTCTCTGGCATTGCTTACTGGGAGAGGTGGCTGGCTGTTTTGGGTTTGCTTATTGCCCTACAGCTCAGCCACTACATGTAGGAGTTCTCCCAAGTGAACTAGAGAGTTGTGTCCCTGTGCCTTTGGATTAGGGACAGGTCTCTCACTGTTGTGTCCGCCTATGGGCCAAACAGCAGTGCAGAGTACTCGGCTTTCGGTCCCCTGAAAGGGGACTCCAAGACAGTGCACTGGTCGTTCTGGTTGTTCTACTGGGAGACTTCAGCGCCACATGGGCAATAGCAGTAACACCTGGAGAAGACTGATCTGGAAGAAAAGCCTCCCCAAACTGAACCTGAACTGTGTTTTGTTATTGACGTCTGTACTTGTCACAGTTCATAGCAATATTTGGGCACAAGGGTGTTCATCAGTGCATGTGGCACCAGAACACTTTAGGCCAGAGGTCAATGATCGACTTGTAGTGTCGTGACTTTTGGCTGTGTGTCTTGGTGAAGAGGGGCAGAGCTGTCAACTGATCAAGACCTGGCAGTGATTTGGATCAGTTAACAGAGGAGGAAGCCGGGACAGCCTTGACAGACCCAAACATATCGTGAGGGTTTGTTGGGAACATCTGGTGGAGTCATCTGTTTGAAGGGTATTCCACTCACACCTCCAGACCCCAGACATTAAGTCCGAGTGGGCAATGTTCTACGCCTCCATTCTTGTAGCTGTAATTGGCAGGTCTCCGGTGCCTGTCACAGCAGCAGCCCCTCTGGTGGATGCTAGAAATATAGGATGCTGTCATGGTGAAGAAGGAGCCTTAGCAAGCCTGGTTGGCTTGTGGGATTCCTAAGTGTGACAAAATGGGCCTTTGTCCCGTTAATCTCACCTTTAAGTTTGTTTATATTCACACATTTGTTCATTTCCTATAATTTGTCTAGAACTAGACATAACCATCCTGGGTTTGTTTTGTTTAGTCTTTTAGTTAGTCTACCTTTAATTTAAACACCACACTTACACCTGTTACTTTAGATATTTTATTTGGTTAAATGTATTCAATTCAGTTTCAACACATATGCGTCCATTCTTATATGAACCTCCACATAGTCCAGACAAAGAGGGGGCATGCCCTATATCGGCCATTTTTAAAGGCTTGGGTGTGGTCGTGGGCTGGACCATGTGAAGGGGAGAACTGGTTTAAGTTCTTTTTTTGTTTCAATGTATTTTGTTTAAATGTTTAAGTATTTAGTTTTATTTTTTTTAAACACTTTTGGGTTAAAGGGACTCAAAAGCATGCAGTGGATTATGAGATCCTCCTAAAGTTATACCTACAGCACCTGTTAAGTATATGGTGTATACCTGGGGGAGGTGCTTCCTGTTTAGAAGGGTATATAAGCAGTGCAACTTAGTCTTTCAGGAGGACTTCAGAGTAGTTGTGTGCATGTGGTTGTTTGGCAGATTTAATTTATTTGTGTGAACGGTTTATGTTATTTTCTTAACTTATTTTGGCATCCAACCGAAGTCGTCTTTTAAATAAATTTGTTTGGTAAAAGACCACTTATTTATGCACGTCTGCCTCCTACTTTGACCACGTCGGACCAGCTTCCCCACACTGAGGCAGCTAACAAAAATCTGCAGGCCAAGCATACTGCGGCTCATGCAGAGTTGCTGATCTCTGAGGTGGTTGACACGCTCCTTGGTGTGTCATGGCTGACTCTTGCCTTGAGTTTGGACCAACCAGTCCACATATGCTTCGAGTATCTGGAATGGACATCAGGCATTTGACTATGTCCCTCTTGGTGTCCTTTGGGAGATGCTCTGGGAGTATGGGGTCTGGACTCTAAGGGCTGTCCGGGCCCTGTATGATCATAGCAGGAGCTGCATTTGCATTGCATCAGCATTTGCAAATGATGTTGTCCTGATGGCTTCATCAAGCCAGGACCTTCAACATGCAGTGAGGCAGTTTGCAGCTGAGTGTTAAGCGACTAGGATGAAAATCAGACCCTCCAAATCCAAGGTCATGGTTCTCGACCGGAAAAGGTGGCTTGCCTTAACCAGGTTTATGGAGAGTCCCTGTTTCAAGTGGAGGAGTTCGAGTATCTTGGGGTCTTGTTGAAGAGTGAGGAAACAATGGCATATAAGATTAACAGGCAAATCGATGCGTCTGAAGTGATGCTGTCGCTGTATTGGGCTTTTGTGGTGAAGATGGAGTCAAAAAGCAAAAACAAAGCTCACATTCCTACTTTTACCTATAGTCATGACCTTTAGATAATGACCTTAAGGACAAGATTGTGGATGAATACTGTCAAAAATTAGTTTCCTCTGCAGGGTGGCTGGGAAGTCTCTTAGACAGGTTTAAGGTGAGAAGCTCAGAACTTGAAACTTGGCGTAGAGCCGCTGATCCTCCACATTGAGAAGAGCCAGCTGAAGTGCCTCGGACATTTGTTCCAGATGTCTTCTGGATGCATCCCTGGGAAGGTACCACTGGGAGGAGACACACTAGAGGTCCTGAGACCAAATGGGATTGGGTTGTAATGGGCTATGTTACAGTCATATGCACAATTTGGAAATCCTTAAGAAGAATCTGAGTAGCCATGATGCAGGGTAAAATCTAGTAATGATGACTTTTATCTTTAGTTAGATGGGAGAGCAATGGCAAGCGTGTCAATTTTTTCATGCCAGATGCCATCCTTAAAAGATTTGTGTTTATTCACGATCTGGATCAGAACAGAATTCATTTTTGCTCCACATATTTGAAATAACTTTTACAACAATTTACTTCAAGTATTAAAAAATATCTGTGTAAGTGGAGCCTATTTTATGGGTAAATAATGATTTATTTTTTGTGGTACCTGCAATGATTCAGAAGACTGGAGTGTGCTTAAATATCCACTCTCCCTTGTCATGCAGACAGTACATCAGTGCATGATGACATCCACTGGAGCTCTGTTTATAATGATAAGATAACAGCAGTGGGGCGCTGGGTTTATGGGGCCATATGCATACAGTGTATCTAGGGGTCAAATCGGACAAATTTACTTCTTAGGCTCAGGCCGGTGGAAGGGTTAAAGTGTACTGCTTTGTGCCAACAACAAGGTGACTGGGGCCATGGCAGTGACCATGACATAACCATCAAACTAGGACTCTGAATTGACATTCACCTGGTGATACAACAGAATGTTTATGTCACAATACTATATTTCTTTAACTGCATATATCATTTATAAAAAAAAAATATACAAGAACATTAACACAAAATAGCAAGACAAAAGTACTCATGGAGTTGCAAAATATTGAATGGCAATACTCCAATACAGCATAGCAAACATAAATGTTTGTCATTTTTCTTTACTTAAATTGCCATAAATACTGTGGCAGGGGCTTGGCAATACATTTTATATAATAAATAAACTAAAAAAAGATTCTATGTTGATGTATGAGAGGAACTCACAGTTAGAACACATGTATTTAGGCATTGTGCTGAGTGAGCCTGGTAACCGAGGTTGACAATCTCTAAGAATGTCCAATAAGTTCCAGCTTTCCGGAATTTCCCTAGTAACCATTGCCCTCATCCAATACTACTGCCCTTGTTGCACTCTTAAAATTTGCAGACGCTCATCCCTGTTAACCTATTGGCTCCATGTCGTCGGCTCCAAGCCGATAGTAGGGTCTTCTTGAGCAGTACACCAATATCAGACCTGTTCCCAAACTGTGGTCACATGATTCTTTTAAAGGCTTTCAGAGCAAACATGTAGCTCAGATAAAAGAAATGAGGGCTCCTCAAGTTGTGTGCATGACCTAGTTCCTGTCCTCACCTAACCAACAATGGCATCTATAGTTTTCTACACAATTAAAGTTTAAAAAATGTAAGTATTTTATTGTGCTGCTTGCAATGTAGCTCCAAACTGGCTGCTACTTTACTAATACTTAAAGACTATCTAAATATAAATAACTTTTTCTATTCTGATCAAACATAGATCAATAATAAAATCTAAAAAGTATCTAAACTATTTAGCTATGAGTGCTGCAGAGAGTTAAAAGCAGAACAAACAAACAAAAAAATGGCTTATATCATCCACAGCGGAGTCCCTTAAACATGTTTTGCTTTACAGTGCACCTATCCCTGAGTTCTCCTGTCCTTTGTTAACTGTACTCTGAGTGACCCCCATGACCCGGACGTGTAAACAGCGATTCGCACCGGTCGCTCCTGCTTCAGACACTAACAGCTTTAAAACTTGTGACACACATCAGCTCACACCTGGGTGCTTGTAAAGCAGCAGTTGTGGCAAGTTATGACCTCTCACACAACACTGGAGTTACCAGATAACACGAGAACCTCATTTATGGCCCCAACAACTTTTGCGCTTAAGGCTAGAAACCAGGGGAATCCTGATCCATACAGCCTCTGTGTGAAGTGTGTGTAAAACAAGGGGGTCAGTAGGTTCATGGAGGTCTTCTTCTAACAAACTGTGGCTTCACAGGGACCTTCCCCATCATTTTCATTACAACCCACTTTTGGACCCATTTCAATAACCTATACACTATTGTTTATCAGTGTGTCAAACTTTATGCTGAATGATATCAAAAACTGGCTTGTGGTCAAGAATGTTAATGCTTAATGAAGGTACACAGAATGTGCAGTGAATCGTGTTGCAGCTGACAGGCGGACTGCCATGTACAGTAAGGTTAGGACATGGTGAGAATCTGCTATGGACCAGGCTTTGCTCAGTGAACCCAGCACAGTGCAGTGGCAGGGTTCTCAGTGCATTACTTCACTCTGACTATGCTGTAAATATTTTCATTCTTGGTGTAAGGGTGGGCTTTGGGGAAGGGGCACCACACATTCTAGGTCAGTGCCGTTATGTGACCACTTACTGATGTGACTGTATGTGCTGCTTACATCCCCACTGTGAGTGTAAGTCTAAAGCGAACTAATCTCCTATTCTCTGGCCTCCACATTATTTTTCCAGCACGGTGGTCTGTGAGCACACATGAATGTGGGCTTGAACTCAGGGTGCATGCATGACTGTGTTTCTTTGCATGTGCCTGGCTGATGTACAGAGTAGCTGTGCTCACAGTCGAACTCACTGACCTGTCAGTCAATCTGGACAGCAGGCAGCAGTCATGGGGTTTGTGTGGCCATCCTGCAGTCTCCGCGGGTCAGCTTCCCTCAGTGCACCTAATCACATATTTGTATCTGCAAAGTTCCTCTCCAAAGGACCACACTAAAACACAAAAATAATTTATTTATTTGGAGGGGGACTATGATTTTGATATACTCTAGATTGTGCATTATAATAAAGTAACATTTATTGATCCTTCTATGATGAAAAGTGATGACAAAAATCTTGTGCATTTTGTTTTATTCTGCTGGAAATCAAAGAGTGAGGGGAGGCATGGTTTTGTTTGTGTATATAGAACATTCAGAGAAAACATGTTTTCATACCATGCACAGTGCCATTTGACTTTGCCAGCCTTAGCAGGGGGTTGAAGTCCTGTTTCCTTGCTCTTTCATCACAAATGTATTCATCAACAAAAACTAACTGAGCATTTACCATTGTTTGACAGTTTAACATTGGCACATGCTGCAATGCCTACTGTGAACAAACTTTAACTTCTAAGTTTTTAATAATTAAATAATTCAATTCTTGATAGAATTCAAACGTCTCATCATCATCATGACTCCAGTTGTGTTGGCCTTGTTTCATGATGATTGTATGACTTGAGTATGAGAAGATGCTCTCCTTACTGCATCACTGTATTAACAAAGCAGTTTAAAATGATGTGAGCGATTTGAGTCATTCAGCTCAAAGGACACAGCGCAAAACACAAACAGATCGCCCACTCACTACACAGCACTCACTCACTCAAATATTTGCCCTCGGTGCAAGTGTGGCAGTAGTATTTGCTTTGCCAAAGTTTCGCTTTTTTCATTGCGGGTCGCGCTGAAACACGGTTCAAGCGAACTGCGTCACCTCTGCGGTGGCTTGTGTGTTTATTTATAATGCTGGCCACTTCCTCTCGGTCTATCTGGGGTCATACGATCCTTTCAACGTGGATCCATAAATGAATGGTGGGCTCGACGGCCACACCATGGCGCACAGAGCCCTGATTGGCTCTCTCTGGCTATATATATTGTGGCAAGGTGTGACACTTCCAAGAAACGACAACCGCCAACACAACAAAGATATCACAAACCTTTCAAGATGCGAGCGCAAATACAGAAGGTTCCTCAGATAGTGGAGCTGCTGAAAAAGAAGTCAGTGGGACTGCAGCATTTTAAGCCCACGTCTTCAGTGTGTGTTCTGGAGGAGAAGGATGCTGTGGAGACAGCGCCGCTCTGCCCTCACGCAGCCTCCAGAGCGCACTCTACGCACAGCCTGGATGCCATTCCTGGTCCCACCAATTGGCCCCTAGTTGGCAGTCTGGTGGAACTTCTGCGTAAAGGGGGGCTCACCAGGCAACACGAGGCTCTGGTACGGTTTGACCACTCTGTAAATCTTTTTGAGAAAATTCCCTTGGTATGTGCTTTTTGTAATTATAAGCATCGTAATATTATTTAATGTTTTTTATTTCATTATTTTTTCAGGTTGATTACCACAAGAAATTTGGTAAGATTTTCCGAATGAAACTGGGCTCCTTTGAGTCAGTACACATCGGTGCGCCTTGTTTGCTGGAGGCGCTCTATCGGAAGGAGGGCAATTACCCTCAGAGGCTGGAGATCAAACCGTGGAAAGCTTACAGAGACCTAAGGAACGAGGCATACGGACTCCTCATTCTGTAAGTGCGAGCAACATTTGAAGAGCACGTAAGATTAGGAAGAGTTTGGATTGAATTGTGATAACAACCTGTTTGACAGAGAGGGGAAAGACTGGCAAAGAGTGAGGAGCGCGTTCCAGCAGAAGCTCATGAAGCCCACAGAGGTGGTGAAACTTGACAACAAAATAAACCAGGTGGGCTACATTTTCAAACTAACATAATTATTGCACTTTTAGTCTCTTTGTTTCGGTTAGGCTAATGTGTTGGCTAATGATCTGTTTTGTTCTGTTAAAGGTGTTGGTGGATTTTGTTGGCAGAATTAAAAATATTAACAAGAATGGAAAAATAGAGGATTTGTACTTCGAGCTGAATAAATGGTCATTTGAGAGTAAGTCATATTTGATTTTGTATTTGAGGATAATAACTGGTCCACTCCATCTTCAGCATGTTTGAATTTTGTCTTAAAGATGCTATGTGTTTTAGCAGTGCTTTGCATGAGAATCTTTGAGTAATTTGAATCACTTGCTTATCATATCAAGTTTATTTAATAAATCGTCTTCTCTAATACAATTTTTTGGGGTAAATTATACTAACTCTGTTGTTCTTTGTAGCGATTTGCCTGGTTCTGTATGACAAGAGGTTTGGTCTTCTGCAAGAGAAAGTCAATGAGGAAGCTATGAATTTCATTACAGCTGTGAAGACAGTAAGTGCAAACACTTTCCATTGCACTGACTACAGAGGCTAAAACAAAAGGGTCAAGCAGGGGCGGGGGGAGGG
>KN471137.1:18044-38935 GCA_000787095.1 Periophthalmodon schlosseri
TTCAGCAGGGCCGAGGTCAGGTGAACCGAGCTACCGATCAAGCTTTCTGATTGTATTTACTTGGATTTACTGGGTCAAGAGATAAGGGGTAATGGGTACAACGAGCAAAAGGGGTAATCTTAGTAATTGAATCTTCTTGTCTTTCTTCTCTGTAGATGATGAGCACTTTTGGCATGATGATGGTGACACCAGTGGAGCTTCACAGGAGTCTCAACACCAAAACATGGCAGGATCACACAGCAGCCTGGGACCGCATTTTCAGCACAGGTATACATGGATACAGTTTGTACAGTTTTTACCACTTATTTCTAATAAGAGATAGAATATTAGATTAATAGCCTGGAAGGGCATCTGTAGTAAAAACAATTGGCTTATACACGTGCTAAGAATTTTCTCTGGGTACTTCACTAAAGTTAACAGTAACACACTAATCATTATTAAGTTTTGATACACAATAAAGGAAAATGTGACTTATTTTGTGTATCAAAACTTTGTGATTTGTATGAAATACTCCTAACAAACTTGATAACAAAATGTCTCACATAATAGACTTCAGAATAGAAACAGTATCTTGACATCACTGCTCTTCTCCTCAGCCAAAGTCTACATTGACAAGAAAATGAAGAGGAACGCAAACAGAGCACCCGATGACTTGATTGGCGACATCTTACATCACAGTTGTCTTTCCAAAAAGGAGCTGTATGCTGCCATCACTGAGCTCCAGATTGGAGGAGTAGAGACGGTTAGTAGCATTAATAAACCATTTATCACATTTTCACACTATAATAGCTACACCTTACTTAGCCTTAATAAGGCATGAAGAAAGACTTCATTTATAATGAACAAAGTAACTACTTAATTAATGCCCTAATGAAGGGCAAAAATTTGGTTTTACCTTTAGGCTATTTCCTTTTGAGTCAAAAAAGGTGTATGGCCCCCTATATAAACAGGTGCTGTTGTTATAGTCCCTCAAAAGTGTAAAATGAATGTGGTGCGAGTGTAACTGAGCTCCTTTGAGGACCCCTCAGTGGAATGCACTCTGACTAACTGCTTTACTAAGTGACATCTCTCTCTGCTTCATTTCCTCTTCGGTTTCCCCACTGGCTTCCATGGTACCGTTCTTGAACTCCTCGTGTTTACGTTTCTCAGACCGCCAACAGTATGCTGTGGGCTATTTTCAACCTGTCACGTAACCCTGGCGCCCAGAGAAAGCTGCTGGAGGAGATCCGAGCCGTGGTGCCCCCAGACCAGGACCCATGTGGAGAGCACATCAAAAGCATGCCCTACCTCAAGGCCTGCCTCAAGGAGTCCATGAGGTACAGTAGAGCACTCACACTTCCACATTCCAGAAAACAGGAAGCTGAAAGAGTGATGTCACACAGGGGAAAATGTTTTATTATCCAGTCACAGGGGGCAAGAGCTTAGTCAAATGAATTAGGCAAGCCAAGGCCTGCTGGGAGGTGAATGATTTTCAAACCCAAAAAGAATGGGAAACAAAAGGTTAGAGGCAGCCATATTACTATTTTGTTCTAATGATTTTGCTCTCGTGGGTCTGAATTAAAGACTACTCCTGAATAGACATATAAAAGGCATTACTCCCAAACATCTGTATCTTGAGGATGACCAACAAAACAAATAAGACCCCTTTCGTTCACCCCATTTCATTTGCAATTTGGTTCCATTTGCACATTGGGCCATTTGATCAGATTAAACTAAAGGTATATAAGTTGTTCACAATCACTGAGGACAAAGTGTTTCTGTATACTGATACTAATTACATGATAAAGGTGCAAGGCTCAGAATGCATAAAAAGGACAAATGAAGCTACACCTAGTAAAACGCACCTATAAGTATCTATGTCACCACATAAAGTACAGTAAAATCTGATTATTGTTAACGGTCAGCAGTTTTACATCAAGCTTAGATTGTGATTTCATCCACTACCGTGTGGACACATGACTCCAAAAATATGCTCTTTCAGATAGAGTAGCATGACCACTTATAGCTTAAAATGCCCCCACCTGGTCACGTTCAGGTGACTTTCTTGTTCTCATTTGCTTTTTTATCTCGTGCAGTCACAAGTTGCCTGACATGTTATTTAAAGCTAATACTTTAACCATATCACCAAGGGAATGTATATGACCTGTGACTGGAGATTATATCACTTCATACAGCCTTGTGAAAAACACTGAAGTATGTTTAGCTCCCCTTCTGCTAAACTACTTATACATGTGTGTGGCATGCTACACTATTGCTCTACAGAGGCCATATATCCATGTGCTTTTGTGAATTCTTACAGGTTATCGCCGTCAGTCCCATTCACAAGCAGGACTCTGGACAAAGACACTGTGTTGGGAGATTATGCCATTCCCAAAGGAGTAAGTGGCTTGTGGCTTAGTTTTTTACTTCTAATATGAGCAGATTACTTACTTGTAATAATTCATTTGCCTAAAGGATGGGAATTACAAAACTGTTGCTTGCATTACAAAATCAGTCATTAACAACAGTGGACTTTCAACTTGTAATACGATTTAAAGTGTACCATTTTGATTTACCATCTATGCTGCTTTTTAATTATCCCCTTGTCCATTCACAGACAGTTTTAATGATTAACAGCCATGCACTGGGCTCCAACGAAGCATATTTCGATGATACCAAACAGTTCAAGCCTGAGCGATGGCTGCGGGAGACTAGCACCATCAACCCTTTTGCCTACGTGCCATTTGGCATTGGAAAGAGGATGTGTATTGGACGAAGACTAGCTGAACTACAGCTGCAGCTAGCAATGTGTTGGGTAAGAAATAGAAAACCACATTGGTTAGAATGGCAGTGCCTTTAATCAAACTAGATATTTTTACGAATGTGCAAAATACAACATATACCTGATGAACTGTCAATATTCACAAATATGTGTTTGGAAGAAAACACACCTTGCTCACACCTAGTTATGTTACAAAACAAAACACGTACAAGTACAAAGCACATGAATAAGCATTACAAATATTAGCCTGTAAAGATACTCTTCAGGTTCATCACAACTGAAACAAGGCTAATGTCATAATTTGAGAGGCTTGTGAACATCAGTTACAAACAGAATTACTTTCAGATGATGCAAATTGAATTTTGTTTGGAATAAAAATAGCTGCTATTAGCCTTGCATAACTCAAAGCTATAGCTTCTAAACTCTGGTCACTTGATGTGGTTGAGTGGACTCACATACCCATTGCTTTCTTTCTACAGCTGGTACGAGACTTCGAGATTGTGGCAACTGATAATGAGCCCCTGGATGTGATCCACTCTGGACTTTTAGTTCCCAACAGAGAGCTACCTGTTGCCTTTATCAGGAGATGAGGTACTGACAACTGTATATTTCTAAGACTGTAAATCCTGCCTCCAAAAAGTAAAACTATTACTTAAGTATTGTCTGTTCCACCAGGCTGAATCTGGCTGACATGAAGACAACATCTCTGTTGCTGATGGTCATGTGACTCCTCACTTTGCTGCTCTGTAAATAGAAAAAAACACACAAATGATTTTAGTTTTTACCACAGATACCTCAGACCTATTTAAGACTACTTTGTAGACTACATTCTGTGATTTGTTATGGCTGACCAAAAAGTGAATGTTGCACCTAGGCAGCTTCCCCCAAATCTTATGTAAACGCATCACCTCACTAATATGTACATAAATAACCATTGTTTTCTGTACTGTATATATTGTAGTTTATTTTTCACTGTGTGTATATACATGGTACTCTGTATAATAGTACATTGTTTTACATAGAGGCTATTTTATTCAACAGAATTTTAGCATGAATAAATTTATTAACTCCATTCTGTGCTGGTTTCATTCCAAGAATGAGAATTACAGTTCTGGAATTAAAGGTGAATAAAAGGTTTACAACTTGAGTGTAAAAGCTAAATAAACATTGACCTATAAAGCTGAGAAAGCAGCACTCAGCCAGTCCACATGTACATATATCTCCAAAAGTACATGTCATTACATTAAACACATAGTATTATGTTCTCTCTACTGCAAAGTCACTTTAAAGCACTGTAGATGTAAGCATCATTCCCACTGCTCAATCTATAATAAATGATTTAGAATTAAAATACAATGAATTCCATGAGTTCCTTTCAAATAAAAACAATAAATAATAATAATAAATGAGATACTGTAAACGACACAAATAACTTTTTTATTGTGCATATGTGCTATACTTGTTTTAATAGATCCATGACTATACGTAGCCAAAGGGACGATTTTTCACCTGTCCAACACTTCCCCCTTGTGGCCTATGACTGTAAACAAATATCTAGGTTCAAAAACTTATCTTTCTAGATGAAGCGTAATATGATTTCTTGTACCAACACAATGCACTATGAGTCGCTTATGGCGAAGAAAGCAATCAATACCGGTGTACTGGGTGTGATCTTTTATTTTTTGTAAAATAACTAAAGAAGGAAAAGCCTCAACATGAGATACATGAAACAATACAGAGCTCAGACGTGAGTCTAAGACACACAGCAGCACTCAGAACGAGCGGAGGAACATCAGTCTTTATAAAAGACACCACACTGAGCTGCTCGACACAAACAGGCTCATGTGAATAATAATATAATCATACACATAATGCCATGATTATAACACAATATCATGATCATATATGAATATGAATGAAAGCGGGTCATCAAACTGATCCATGTCCATCATATGAGGACAGTGTAAACTTAACAAAGACAAAGAATAATCCACAAACAGGATCAATAAAGTCTAATATAAATGTCACAGAACACTCTGTTCCACAGATTCTTCAGTTACTCAAGTAACAACAATAACTAAATGTTCACAACAAGGACGAGAACATGTCAGATCAACATGATCTGGAATAAAGCTTCTCTGAATGAGAAAGACGAGATGAACATGACATAACACATTTTCACAGAAAACACGAAATACAAAAGTAGCCATTAAACAGGCCAAAAGGGGGTTTTCAAAACAATGACCAATATGGCCTGTTCAGTCAGTCTGTAGGCTACATATTTCCATTGGAAACACTACAGTCCAAACAATTAATATTTTTCTATTAGAAAACGTACTTCTAAAGAAGCCTCAAAAGTTAGTCCAACAGGACTGAAAAATAATATCTTGTGTTAAACTGCAGAAGATGAGTATCCCAAAATAGAATAGCACTCCATCTGCAGGTTCTACCAGGGCCTCCAGGGGGCGCTGCTCCCTGGTCTCTTGTCTTTGTTGGTGCTGCTCTGTAGACAGAAGAGCGCCTCCCTGTGGTTGTGCAGCTCAGTGCAGTGGCTCTGCTGAGGGCTCTTCATGTGGCTCTGGGACAGGAAGTGTGTCTTGTTCTGCTGTTGCAGACGTGTGAGCACAGTGACGGTCATCTCCAGGACGTCTGCTTTCTCCAGCTTGGAGTCTGGCTGCTGTTGGAGGAACTCTGCACACAGGAGAGACTTGAGCTGCTCAGTGCTGCTGTTGATCCTTTCTCTGCGCAGCTTCTCCACCGCAGGCTTTCTCAGCTGCAACAACAAGACACACATGAGTTCATTTGTTCTACAGAAATGACTGACTCAAACTGCACAGGCCTGATAAAAGCCTCAGTAGAAGAATGAAACTGGGTTTACCTTGTGAGAGACACTGAGGTGCTCCTGAGAAGGGTCCATTGCTGCAGTGATTGTAGGAGCCATGTGTGGATGTGAGCTGTAGAGCTCTGTGGAGAGAGTCTGCTGTGTGCTCCTTCAGCCTCGTATTTATAGGGCCACATCTCCATATGAATGTGTGGGTCTAGGTCTGGGACTAGTTTCTCACACTCTCAGCCAATCAGAGCACAGACAGCAGAGAAAGCAGTACTTAGCCTGGGCCACCTGCTCAGTGGTCATTTAAGAGGAGGACAATCTCCTTGTCCCCAGGGAGGAGCACTTAGAGCTTTGTGTGGATCTGGGAAAATGGTGATCCTTTGAAGCTCTGCTCCTCAACACGATCAGTGATCAATGCCTGGACACACGCCTCTCTATCTGCACAATTATGCTCACACACTTATGGTAAATGTGTAGCTCCTGTATCATGTCTGGATGATACTGTGCCATTTTAAAAACTTTCATTAGATTTACATAATGACTTTTTAAATTCCACTAAATGCATGGCTTATGGCTCATTGTCCTTGATTCTATTATTGGTGTAAGAAAATTATGATGATTTTGATATTTATGTTTTTTGGTTTTGTTGTTGTTGTTTTTTTTAATTAATTAATTAATTATTTTTTAAATTAAAGTTGTTATATATTATATTATGAACTACATCCCAGATTCATTAGGCCATATTGTAGATCAGTAAATAGTTTCAAATATAAAGAAGATCTTTTTAGATAGTAACTGCACATGTATCCAGTATCAGTAAGGCAGATGTGTGTCGGGCTGAGGAGCACTGGTCTCTCTCTTTCCCACACTGACTCTGAATGGAGCTCACAAAAGAACTACAGACCCTGTCACTAACCATCTGGACACACAAGTATACATGTTTTTACTGCTAATCATTTCAGATGAGACTTACTTTTTTATCTATACACAACAGTAAAGGCATAATACAAACTGCAAAGTCAGGGTAATGTACATTTTAAACTTATTTGTTTAGGTTTGATGACTTAGTTTGTGGGTGCTGAGTCCTAATGCTTGATAAATCTCCTGACACATCATTGATGCAAATCAAATTTCAATGGATCTAGTTTATGGCACACTTTCTGCCCCTAGCCCACAACAGGCACACATGTATAGAGTTTGAATGTACTCCTCATGTATCACATGTGAGAAGGGCAAAGAGGATGTTCCCATAATATCTTCATATGGATGGTGAGTGTAAAGACTGTGGAATGCTGGATACTTTTTTGGCAGTACCATCTTACATGAGACATGTACTAAATGACATTTTGGTTCAGATGTAAGAAGTATTCAAATTTGAATTCTATAAAAGAATAATCTAGGCTAATTATACTAATACTTTTTGTGTTTCTAATGAGTATGTAACCAACCAACTAAGTCAATATAAGGCATCTATTACCAAGCCTGATAATAGAGAGATTTTATTTTAAGTTATGTGTTAAAATGACAGGGTTTGAGGTGCATTGGCCTATAATACACAGATGTCAAAAGTTCTCTGCATCTTTTCCATCATGTATTGCCTAGTGCACTTCACCCTTTACACAGCTGCAGCTTGCCACAGATATTTATAGGACAGAGGAATCATTCTAACCTGAAGCAGCTGTGGTTACAGTAGTAGCTTATCACCCCGGGGTATGGAGCGAATGAGTAAGTGCTACATGAATCTAATGCATTAGTATTATCAAATATTAAATTAAAACTTGTGCTAATATCTTGTCCTACAGTATGTGCAGTACACATGCATGATGCAGACAAAAAGCTGTTTTGTTCATTGTTTTTATTGAAATGACACAAGTCATTTGAATAAAACTCCCACTGGAGCAAATAGTGTGATGGCATATCACAAGAAACTCAGGACTTGAGCCCAAGACACAGTACTCAAAATGAGTGGAGGAACAACTGTCTTTACAAAAGACATGTTTAAATGTTATTTAAAAATATTATTTTAAATTAATGTGGTCACATAGTGACACAGGTTCATAAGCACTTTAGAAAAGTAGACATTTCACATCATATATAATATACGAGATCATTGAACTGATTGTAAACATGCCTATTAGACACAACATACTTACAGAGGTAAAAAAGAAAGAAAATGATCAAAAATGATCCAGTACAATGAGCTTACGTCAATACTTGATACACAACATCTGCACACACTAAATGTACTCTTACAATTCAGTATGCAACATGCATTCACCATCTTTCTTCTCAAGAAGAGAAATAAGTCCAATGTAATATTCATCATGATTTCTTTGGAATTGGAGTCCAGTATTTAACCAATGTGGTCACTTGAATCTGACTTCTGTGACAGTCCTTTGAAAGTCTTTGAAGTCTGCAGGTTCTACCAGGGCCTCCAGAGGGCACTGCTCTCTGGTCTTTTGTCTTTGTTGGTGCTGCTCTGTAGACAGAAGAGCGCCTCCCTGTGGTTGTGCAGCTCAGTGCAGTGGCTCTGCTGAGGGCTCTTCATGTGGCTCTGGGACAGGAAGTGTGTCTTGTTCTGCTGTTGCAGACGTGTGAGCACAGTGACGGTCATCTCCAGGACGTCTGCTTTCTCCAGCTTGGAGTCTGGCTGCTGTTGGAGGAACTCTGCACACAGGAGAGACTTGAGCTGCTCAATGCTGCTGTTGATCCTCTCTCTGCGCAGCTTCTCCACCACAGGCTTTCTCAGCTGCAACAACAAGACACACATGAGTTCATTTGTTCTACAGAAATGACTGACTCAAACTGCACAGGCCTGATAAAAGCCTCAGTAGAAGAATGAAACTGGGTTTACCTTGTGAGCGATGCTGAGGTGCTCCTGAGACGAACCCATTGCTGCAGTGATTGTAGGAGCCATGTGTGGATGTGAGCTGTAGAGCTCTGTGGAGAGAGTCTGCTGTGTGCTCCTTCAGCCTCGTATTTATAGAGCCACATTTCCATATGAATGTGTGGGTCTAGGTCTGGGACTAGTTTCTCACACCCTCAGCCAATCACAGCGCAGACAGGGACAATAAGGCATGTGGAGCATGGTGAATGCTCTTGTTGCCTCTGGGGACCATAGTGAGACGTCAGGGGGAACAGGTGGAGACTGGCCTCTGATGGAGAGATAGACACAGAGACTGAGTGCAGCTCTGGGAAAGTGGTGACCCTAAGAATCAGAACTGCTGCTGTACCATTGCAGGATCAAGTGATAAAGATTAACCTTAAAGCAGGCTTTAAAAGCACAATTAAGAAGCTTTTGCTTAATCTTAATATAAGGGTTTATGAAGTATTAAAGACATTAGATAATTGCAGCACTATATTAACCATGTGTATGTTCAAAAATGTAACTATAAAATCAGATGAATAGATTAGATTGTTATGTAATTTTCTGTGCATTTAATTTTATTTCAGTTGCTTTATTATTATAGGACTAAACATGCACTAGCTGACATGTGTCATATTCATTCACATTATTTCACATTTCATATAGCCCACTTTCCCATCTAAAGCAGCGGCGCATACTTGTGGGTGACAACAGACCTTACAGGCCTCTCCAGAAGTGTGCCGTTGTCCCCAGAGAGCGAGCGGCGGGTGGTGGGTGCTAATCACACACGAATGTGACCGAGTTCTGCACTGGTTTCCCACACTCGGCTTATTGACCGAGCACACACTTCACAATAGACACGTGCCTTTTTAAATGGTAACCCCCATCCCTAACAGACACACACACAAACACACACACACACACACATATATATAATATAGTTTTAATTTTCAAAGCAATTAAATGAAAATGTTTGATTATTTTGTACACCTTTGTGCACATTGTAGAGAAACCCAAAGTGTGCATATTAGGAGATCACTGGGAGGGGACCCTCCTATGTAACTGATGAAGGTGATCTGATATTGTCCCTGTGAGCCTCTGTGAGTGTGCTTTCTGCTCTTTCCCACACTCTGCTCAGGGGCAGCTTATGAGGGGCGATGAGGGGCGATGAAGGGCGATGAGGGGCATATGGGCTTTAACACATCAGATTAGTTACAGCGTGTGAGCAGCGTCATAAAGAACAGGAAGCACAGACACTTGATAGAGCCACACACTCCACATGCGCATGCCCCAGCCAAATGAATACTGTTCATTTCAAAGGGAGGAACGTGAGGTCAGGTGCATACTGTTGTGCACCTGACCTCATGCACAAATTATATTTGGGTTACAATGTATGTTTAAATGTTTCTGAATCAATCAATCAATCATTTGTAGAGTAATAATTAGATAAGAATTGAACATATATTCCAAAAATTCACTGTGCAATTAGCTTTACTTAAAACCAATATAATCCTAAAAGACCTGCTGCTCATAATGATTTCATTTTAACAATTGTCTATGTTTCCAAATATAACAAAAAGTTGCTAATTATAAACCTCTAGAGACAACAACTATCTATACTGTTAAAATGTGTGTACATGTTACTATAAACACACTGCACATAGAAATTGAGAAGTCAAATCATTTATTATGATTACTATTCAGGATCCAGAGATCAACCTGAGGTCATACAATATGTGATGATACATCACAACACAGTTCAGACATGTGTCTAAATCACATGGGACTCAAAGAGTTAAGGAGGAAACATTTAGAGGCAAATGTAACAGTTTAAAATAAACTGATATTTATATTAAGGTAATGCACAGTCACAATTACAAATCTCACAATAGATTCAGATGGTATCACTGGTCCTTAAACAGACCGTTTCATGATTAGCTGGATCCTCACAGAGGAACACCAACAGCACTCAGTGCTTATACAGTTAAAATGTTGCCACAGAGATGACAACAAACAGGGATCTTTGATAAGATCAGACATTCAAATGAAAGGAAAAAAGAACTCTCCTGTTGTTCTCCACAAAGTAAATATACCAATAATCGTATTTCATAAAACAACTGTTTTACATTTTTTGCTAAAGAAATATTTTCATAAAATAGCATAACATAGTTATTCAGTGACAATAATACGACAAATCTTATAACAGATTCCTAAATCACTTGATGTGAGGGTCAATCAAATGAAATGCCAACTCCAATGAATTGATTGTTTAAGAAGAGACTTGACGAGCAGATTCTTCTGCACATGGATACAGCACATGGTAAGACATGAAGCCTTTTTAACATCCACTCAAAATAGTAATGCATCACTTTAACCTTTGTCCGAGGTAATGTGGGTTCTACCAGGACCTCCAGACACTGCTAGTTTTGTCTTTGTTGGTGCTGCTCTGTAGACAGAAGAGCACCTCCCTGTGGCTGTGCAGCTCAGTGCAGTGGCTCTGCTGAGGGCTCTTCATGTGGCTCTGGGACAGGAGGTGTATCTTGTTCTGCTGTTGCAGACGTGTGAGCACAGTGACGGTCATTTCCAGCTTGGAGTCTGGCTGCTGTTGGAGGAACTCTGCACACAGGAGAGACTTGAGCTGCTCAATGCTGCTGTTGATCCTCTCTCTGCGCAGCTTCTCCACCACAGGCTTTCTCAGCTGCAACAACAAGACACACATGAGTTCATTTGTTCTACAGAAATGACTGACTCAAACTGCACAGGCCTGATAAAAGCCTCAGTAGAAGAATGAAACTGGGTTTACCTTGTGAGAGACACTGAGGTGCTCCTGAGAAGGGTCCATTGCTGCAGTGATTGTAGGAGCCATGTGTGGATGTGAGCTGTAGAGCTCTGTGGAGAGAGTCTGCTGTGTGCTCCTTCAGCCTCATATTTATAGAGCCACATCTCCATATGAATGTGTGGGTCTAGGTCTGGGACTAGTTTCTCACACTCTCAGCCAATCCGAGCACACAGTCACATAATAGGGTGTGCTGAGCTGCCACATGCCACACAATGGGAGTGTGTGTGTGTGTGGAAGGGGTCTTTAGGAGCAGGTGGAGCACTCTAGACAGGAGCAGAATATCTGGGAACATGGTGACCCTATATCACATCAACTATGACCTACTGAAGATCAATAACAGACTGTATGACAGTGTGTTATACAGCCATTCTAAACTTACTTAAGTATATGCATATAGACATGTATTTTATGCAATTGTATGCAATTATACCTGTTCTACCTCTTTTTAACATTTATTTAAATGTTGTATACTCATTTTTAATCCATTCATTGCTTGTGACTGTAAACACTACATTTGTAGTACATTTGAGGCTATGGGATTGCTTTTATCTGTTGTGCTAGTTTTGTAAACAGTAAAGTAAACAATGGAGTAGGCATTTTCCCAAACTGCCACTAATAGAGGCTTTTCTGATTAATTTATGCAAACCCTTTGGTACTGCAAAACAACAACAACACATATTAACTACATATACTTAAGTCACACAACATATATTTATGCTTGTGTATACAATACAAAGGTAAGAACTACAATCTGACTGCTATCTTGTATGTAAATAACAAAACCTGGAAAATATACAGTCAAATATACTGTATTTAAATGGTTAGTAATATCCCATTTATTCTGACTACCTCTCCTGTCAATTCTTGATCTGATGTAATTTTTTGTATGTATGTGAAATATGATCCATAGTAAAAGATGTGTGTTCACATTGACTTTAGCACTTTGCATCTAAGTTGATAGTTATCCACTTGTATCTTCCTTCCATCTGTCTGTATCAGTGTCGTGCCTGAAGCCCCCTCTCTCCCTCCCTGTGTGCACAGGTCGGGCCGTCTCCAGGTCACACGCCCCCTCCAGGCCTGTGCTGCTGGGAGTGGCAGAGGCACAGGGCTTCCCACACTCCACACAAAACAAGTGTGTCTGCTGCCACAAAGGCTGGGCTCGTTCCCAGGACACTGCTCTGGCACTTTACTGCTCTGGCTAATGGAGTTTAATCACTAGCGCCTGCTCATCGTAAACACTACACATGGTACCATGTACAATTATGGAGGGGATTGGTTAAAGTAATATTTTTTCAGAAGCAAAACCTATTTTTGACTCACAATACTTCACACTATCTGCTATCATTGCATACACAAATAGCAATATAACTAAAACATTATATGAAACAGAATGAATTATAATGGAAAATAAACACAGCAATCAATTTCACCGTGCATTTTCTCTTGCATTTTCTCCATAATTTTCTTTATGGCTGTGTTGTGTTTTTTGTATTCTTTTGTTTTATTTATCACCATTACATGTTTTTCATGTGTATGAGTAATTACCTTATGACAGTTCATACACAGTTTTCAATTTAGTAATGATTATAATTTAATCATTTATCATTTTAACATTAAATGATCTTGTGTGAATGAGATAAAATACTTATCCTATAAAAAAGCTATTAAATATGTGTATATTTTTTCTCATGCCAGGTTCCTAATGTATTCCATGAGAACCGAGATGGTCAGTGGTCCTCATGCATCTCTAGAACTATTCCCAGGATATATTTCGGTCAATCTCATTGACATATGGCATTATGAACAACATCCCACCTGTTCTGGGTGACAGCCATTAAATTCAGTCTATTGTGGCGTGCTCAGAGGGTTCTGATTGGCTGAGCGGCGGTGAGGCAAGAAGATGAGGAGCATAAATACAGGGTGGAGGTACATGGGTAAAGCATCAGCTGGATCTCCACTGAACTGAAGCAAACTCCTCAAGAAGGACTACCTCCTGCAACTGAACATGTCTCAGTATTTGGACCTTGCCATCCAGGACAGCGTGAAGGAGCAGCTCTTCAGGTAGGCATCATTTCCCCAAACCAAACTCAAGTGTAGTTTGTGATCATACATGATCGTGTTTAGTGTTTGTGTCCATACACTGACCGGGCTGTGCTCCTCAGGTGTAAGCTGCACATGCTGGAGAGGAAGTGCACTGTGGGGGTGGAGAAGCTGAAGGCTCTGCTGCTAGAGCACTTACACAGTGGGATCCCAGTGTCCGAGCTGCTGGACAAGACTCTGTCCTTCATGTCCCTCAGGAGAGCCCTGCTCTCACATAACGGCTACTCCAAATACTCCCGGGACGTCCTGCGCCTCTTCCCTGACGCAGAGGATGATGTGGCTCCACTCTGCTTTTAAAAACACCCAGGACTGACCATTCCTTTGGAAATGCCTTAAAGCTGCTTTTCTAAAAGCTAAAACAGAGAACTCTGATTGCACATTATTTTTTATGAAGATGATGCACTGCAGTCTTTCATTGATGTATTATGATGTAGAGTGCATTATATGCAGTTATATGAGCAGTTGTACTGCAGTAGCATTGACTCAAACACGCGTGGCCTTCCTTAGACTTTTGTAGTCATGAGTACCATAGTTGTCAAAAGGAAAGAACTTGACTCCTGAAGTGAATGGAGTGCTGGCCACTCCCCTCAGAGCAAGTTTCCTTCAGAAACTTTCACTGTTTTTATTATAATTTAGTTTATATTTTCAGACTGTATCAGTTATTTCTTTAAGTTTGTGAACCCTTTAATTGAAAGGGAATTATGATTTTGTTTATCTAAGCATATTGTTTAAGTTGATTTGTGCTTTATTATATTTTTATGGTGCAGACTATGTACCATGGACCAAATGATATTGTTCCAATAAACAATTCACAACAAAACCTATTTTCTCCATCTCATTTATTCTGTTTTGATTTTCTGTGCATGAATAAATCAAGGACAAGTCTTCTGTTTAGGTCGAAAATGATGAACTGATGCTACTCACCATTTAAATATTGTTATGTTGAGGAGTAATCTTTTTTCATAGGACTGACTCAGGCCAAATATCATATGTCAGCCTTTCAGTTCAGAGCTGTCTGTGACACCATTCAGACATTTTCATTTCATATAAAGGTTATTAACCTGTTATTGGAATTACATTTTATTCAGCGCCCATACTATATTTTGTGGTTTGCATTGTATGGTCATGTGAACAAGCGAAAGGCAACAAGGCCTAGGTGCTCAGTGTGGATAGGTAATGTAATTTCAAATGGCATTCGATATATCTACAGAGTAGGTGCCAAATTTAACCAAGGACAAAACTCATGTCAGAGACAAGTTGGAGGGAAAGCAGTGACCAATGGCGTTCTTTCCCTCCGTATGGTGTTTATCTGCGCCTTAGAGCTGCTTGAGGAGCTAATGGCCTCAACACAAAAGGTCCATTCATCCTCTTTAGTGCAACACTGATCCCAACACTCTGGGAACCTAATCTGAACGCTCTACCCACTGGAATCCAGCTGCAGGCCCCCATCTGCTGCCCAAACATCTGCCTCACGTCTATAGGCATTGGCACTATTCAGGATCCAACCTAAAACAGACGTAAGCATCAGCATTTTAATACACATGATTGATTTTTGTTTTGTAGTTGTAGTCATTATTGGGACCAAAGAGGGAGCACTGATGTTTGAAATAAAATGAAACACACAACACTGCATCCCAAATTATTATACCAAGTATGTGTTTTTTCAAAATTATCAGGAGCATTTTGTTGTTAATGTCATTGGGAGGTATGATACCCTCCACAACTGCCCTGCTGTCCACCTGTTCCCCTGAGATGTAATCATTGTCCCTTAAGATATAGAATTTAGTGCTTTCATGCCCACATGGCCCATTGTCTTTTATGAGCTCTCTGATTGGCTGAGAGTGTGAGAAACTAGTCCCAGACCTAGACCCACACATTCATATGGAGATGTGGCTCTATAAATATGAGGCTGAAGGAGCACACAGCAGACTCTCTCCACAGAGCTCTACAGCTCACATCCACACATGGCTCCTACAATCACTGCAGCAATGGACCCTTCTCAGGAGCACCTCAGTGTCTCTCACAAGGTAAACCCAGTTTCATTCTTCTACTGAGGCTTTTATCAGGCCTGTGCAGTTTGAGTCAGTCATTTCTGTAGAACAAATGAACTCATGTGTGTCTTGTTGTTGCAGCTGAGAAAGCCTGTGGTGGAGAAGCTGCGCAGAGAGAGGATCAACAGCAGCATTGAGCAGCTCAAGTCTCTCCTGTGTGCAGAGTTCCTCCAACAGCAGCCAGACTCCAAGCTGGAGAAAGCAGACGTCCTGGAGATGACCGTCACTGTGCTCACACGTCTGCAACAGCAGAACAAGACACACTTCCTGTCCCAGAGCCACATGAAGAGCCCTCAGCAGAGCCACTGCACTGAGCTGCACAGCCACAGCAGGCACTGAGCTCACAACCACAGGGAGGCGCTCTTCTGTCTACAGAGCAGCACCAACAAAGACAAAAGACCAGAGAACAGCGCCCCCTGGAGGCCCTGGTAGAATTGTACTGGTCAAATGTAAAGGATTATTTAGAAGGAGGACTTTTTTCTTCTTTTAGAAGAAATATGTCTACAGCTCTATATGAGTGCTGAATAAGTTGGCAAATGTTTGATATTCAAACACTGTGTTTTGTTGAAACAAAGTACAATGTTCAATGATCAACATGATCAGAAATGTTGGTTTTCTCACATTTAGAATGTGTTGATTATGTCAATGTTTGGAATTGTTCATAATGAATATGCACAATAGTTTTCACATTGAAAACTGTCACTTAAATCACTGTGTGATATCTGCCTTCAGAGATGTTCTGAGCTGTCCTTAAGTCAGTGTAACACAGTATATATTCCTTCTGCTCCGTGGAGTGATACTGCTGCCTCCTGTGTAGGCAAATAAAGGAAAATTGAACTGAATCAAAAGTATTTGTGCTCTTTATTTTGAATGTTTCATTAACAATTTCTTGTTGTTTTATAATTTCATATTGGCCTGTTCACTCAAAAATGTTTTATTACACCACAAAACACCACCGATTATGACAGGGAAGTGTAGCCCTGAAACATGAATCAGACTTTGACACTAACTGTTTAGTGGTTGGTCTGTAGTTTTACTGCTGCTTTTTCCTCATTAAAAAAACAAGCTCACACACCGCTACTAATGCCATGTGCAATAAGACACACTTCTATTGTTCCTGTCATGAAAGGCCCGAGTGTGGGAAACCAGAAAACACTCTCTCACAGAGGCCCAGAGGGACAAAAGTGCAGACATCTGCCCTGGAGCAAGAGGAGTGAGGGGACAAGATCCCAGCTTACAATACTTTAGATCCAATTTCCAGTATATTTTCATTTCTATTTTCTTTGTATTTTTTTATCATTATACTTGTATTAACAGTATTCCTTTGATCGTTATGAATAGTTCATTATTTAGTAGCTATGAGATAATGCGTTGTATTGTACTTTTGTTGTAGCATTTGCTACAGGTGTTACATTTAGGGCAGGGGTCTTCAGTAGCTCTACCAGCTTCCAAGCAGTTCGCGAAGGGATTTCTGAATTATATGTATTGTGCTGAGTAACTTAAATTTGATTAATTAAATGCCTATTGTAAATGTATCATTTGATACCTAATTTGTGTACTAATAAATTGATAATGGTTTATGTTTAGAGACATCTAACTGTATCCCATGGCTTGCCATGGCTCTTATATTTACTCAATTTCTTAAGACCGCTAAAATTAGTAGCTCTCTGCATTTTCGTTTTTTTAAAGGTAGCTCACTGGAGGAAAAAAGTTGGCGACCCCTAATTTAGGGTGTAAATATTGGGCGGAAACTACACGGTTAACAGCTTCCTGTTATGTGAAATTTTGAGGACTTTTCACCATTCAAAATATTTTGTTTTAAATTGTTAATTGTTATGGCAACATTCCCAATTTTTACATCACTGTGAAATCCATGGATATCATTAGCCTATATAAGACAAGACACTGTATAGAGAGTATTATGGAAAAATGAACAAAGACATCCATTTGCAGTTGTTTCCATAGATTAGCAACACAATTTAAAAATGATCTGTCTTAATGTGTAGACTGGAGTTAAACCTTTATGTCTTACCCTTGCTTGCTAATTTGTCAAATCCTTATTGTATTGTCAGTGACTGTTTTAGTCAATACCACAATACCACTTTATTGTATTTACTTAATGACTAGAACATATAACATATCTAAACAGTTGAACAATCATCAACATTGCTTTCACCTATTAATTCTGTGATGTTTGTTTGTCAGTAAACAGCTTTCTAAGAAGTCCTTCTATGTCACAGTGGTGGGAGGAGCTGGTTTTATGGGGACACATTTGCATTTGACAGGACACGTGCCTATTGTTGAGTGGTCAAAAGGCCGAGTGTGGGAAAGCAGTGGAGAACACAGTCACAGTGCTGCATGATCAGCACCCTTCACCAGCAGCCTGCTCCCTTGGGTGACACGGCACACTTCACATAAATGCCATAAATTAATTCAAGTGGGAAGCAAACAAATGGGGAAGTTAAAAAAGGATCATAAAGGCAGACAAGGTTCTCCATATAAGTATAAATGATAAATTACCAAGTTTTTTTCAGATTCAAAGGGGTCCATACAGCACATTTAAAAACAGACAGAAGACAAACAACAAACATTGTAGAGATAGTGAGTCCAAGTCCATGTACCAACACACATGTGCACATGTCAAGAGGAAAGGTGTTTTTTATGGACGCCAAATTAAAAGAACTAAACAATGAAGTTTGAAGGCACTATCCTACAATGACATTATTTCTTTAGGATAAGGTCACAACGGGATTAGCAATGTTTTTTCTTTTTTCAAAAAATGTCACTGAGGGACAGAATTGGCAGAACTGTACAATTTAAGAAAACCAAATGGTTAAGGCTAGTGGGCAATTCTATATTTTGTGGGATAAAGATAATACAATTAATCAAACCTAAAAATGTATGGATTACTGTATTAATATTGTTCTAAGAAATCCATAACAATAATTGAGACACGTTTGAGATGCAGATACCTAATGTCATTGCTTATGTACACAGAGCTGTTACATTTTTGGTCACGTTCTTTTTATGTACTTATGCACAGATTTTAAACATGTGAAGACTGTCAGAAGCTATTTGACCAAAATATTCATTTTATGCACATTTCAAAGTTTAGCTAATGATGGCTCAGGATAATTACCTATTATCAAAACAATATTGCATTAATTGCACTGCAATATGCATGCAGCCTGGTGCTCTTTACACAAAAAAGGCCTGTACAAAGTTAATGTATAAAGCCAGCCAATCAGACGTTTTCCCTCCAGATGGTGTGTGATGTCATGGTCCCTCTCAGTTACAGCGCCCGGGCGGCATCTGTCACTAAAGCCCCATTCTGAGCGGCCTTTGTGGAGGGTGCATTCAGTGAGCCGTGTGGGAAAGTCAGGCAGCACATCTACTCACAGTTCAGACAAGAGCCACATCTGCTGCAGCTGGGAACACATCCAGACCTGTCCCGCGCCCGCTGCCCACAAAACACACACAAACAAATGAAAGTTTAGAGGACCCAGCAAAATGACACTATATTTTCAGAGAGATTTTTTAAACATACAATGTGTAGGCTACTTGTTTATTATTTTATTATTACTTGTTCTATTGTATAATATAGAAAATAATATAAAAGCTTGAATCTTGAGATATTGAGAACTGGGGAGAATTTATCTTCAAAAGCAAAATACAAACGTTATGTTAAAATCAGTTAAATCTGCCAGGGTCAAAATTATGAATTATATCAGAATCTATATTGTATTATTTTCAGAATCAAGTGATCAGCCTTTTTGACTAAAAATAAATAAATGTATAATTATCATAATCATACAAATGAGAGAGAGAGAGAGAGAGAGAGAGAGAGAGAGAGAGAGAGAGAGAGAGAGAGAGAGAGAGAGAGAGAGAGAGAGAGATTTACCAAATTCTTGTTAGGGTCTTATAATACTGACAACACTGAAATCTCAGTGCAGTTAGTCATAATTGCATTGACCAGAGTAAATATATTAAAGAAAGATCAGTATCATTTCCTGAGTATGAAGGGATGGTCTGTGCCCCCTGTTATTGATCAGGTCACACTCTTCCCACATTCACTAAGAGCACACTCCATCAGGCCCAAGTCTTCCACCTGCTCCTCTGGGACACCTCCCTCCCCAGACCTATTCAGAGAGCTGCTGCCAGTAGAGCTCTCTGATTGGCTGAGAATGTGAGAAACTAGTCCCAGACCTAGACCCACACATTCATATGGAGATGTGGCTCTATAAATATGAGGCTGAAGGAGCACACAGCAGACTCTCTCCACAGAGCTCTACAGCTCACGTCCACACATGGCTCCTACAATCACTGCAGCAATGGACCCTTCTCAGGAGCACCTCAGTGTCTCTCACAAGGTAAACCCAGTTTCATTCTTCTACTGAGGCTTTTATCAGGCCTGTGCAGTTTGAGTCAGTCATTTCTGTAGAACAAATGAACTCATGTGTGTCTTGTTGTTGCAGCTGAGAAAGCCTGTGGTGGAGAAGCTGCGCAGAGAGAGGATCAACAGCAGCATTGAGCAGCTCAAGTCTCTCCTGTGTGCAGAGTTCCTCCAACAGCAGCCAGACTCCAAGCTGGAGAAAGCAGACGTCCTGGAGATGACCGTCACTGTGCTCACACGTCTGCAACAGCAGAACAAGACACACTTCCTGTCCCAGAGCCACATGAAGAGCCCTCAGCAGAGCCACTGCACTGAGCTGCACAACCACAGGGAGGCGCTCTTCTGTCTACAGAGCAGCACCACCAAGGACAAGAAGCCAGAGAGAAACGCCCCCTGGAGGCCCTGGTAGAACTGCAATTGTCAAAAGTATTTGGTTAATTGAAAAGAGGACTTCTTTCTTCTGTCAGAACAAACATTTATTTAATGAGCACTGAATATGTTAACATGTTTGATATTCAAACACAGCATTCCCATGATTTGAGACATTCATGCGTAACTGTCCTTTTTTTTAAAATTTCTGTTGAAATAATGTAAACTAGTTTAAAGAGGCAATTATTTTAACAGTGTATATTTCCTATGGAAATTAAGGACCTGTCAGAGAGCTGAAAGATAAGCCATATTGGTTAGTTTTGTAGATTAATGACTAGATTGTTTTCTTTTCTTTGGAAATTGTATTTTCTTCGGCAGTAAAAATCATACTATGTTATTGCTCTGTTTGAGTTATAAAGTTAATCATTACTTCTACGAAGTTTTCTTTTCTGGTCACTGTGTGATATTTACAGCATTTTACATGTTTGCTGTGGAAAGTGAACGTCTGTGTCTTCTGCGAAGGCAAAGTTTGTGAATCTCTTAAAGATACGCGTGTTGTCATTTTATTTTTTTTTTTCAAACTGTGATGCGTCATCATTGAGCGCTATATAAAATAATGAATAAAAAAAAACCAAAACAAAAACAAAAACATGATTTGATCTCCTTTTCTGTTATGATATCA
>KN471140.1:3589-20107 GCA_000787095.1 Periophthalmodon schlosseri
TGCTGGTCCATGGAGAGACTTGTAACAAGCAGAGCTGCTTTAAAGTCTCTGAGCCACAGGAGCCACAGACCTGAGCACAGGACACATGTGTGAAGTACTTCCTGGTTCTAGTCAGGATCAAGAATCTGTTTAGTCTCTACAGACCGATACATAACATATACATAACCATCATTTGTGTTGCAGCCGAATACAAGACGCTGTGCCCGGGAGGAGAGGGCTTCAGGCCAAACCCCATCACCGTGATCCTGGAGGACATCAACGAGTGCCAGGAGCTGCCTGGGCTGTGCCAGGGCGGACAGTGCATCAACACGTTTGGGAGCTTCCAGTGCGAGTGTTCAAGAGGTTACGCCCTCAACCCCGACACCAGGGTCTGTGAAGGTAAGAGACCAAACACGCAAAAGAGAAAGTCTTTAAGAGACCAAACACACAACAGAGCAAGTCTTTAAGGGACCAAACACTAAACAGAGCAAGTCTTTAAGGGACCAGACACTAAACAGAGCAAGTCTTTAATACAGAGATATGAGGGATGAAAATAGTGATAGTTTTAGGATTTTTTAAAGCTACAGTATGTAACTTCTTTGCAAAAAACAGACTAAAATTAATCCAGCTTTTTCAGTTCCAAAACCGATTCTGGTACGATTGACCTTATTCCGCCCCGCCCACTGTTGCCTCTAAATGCTACTACAGTGCACTTTCTTCGTGGTGGCACTTCCAGTTGAGCAGGAATCCCATTCATTTCAATTGAGAATTTGGGAAAAGTTTTGCAGCTAAAATATGATATAAAGAAGGTTAATTTCTGTTAAACGTTCTATGTTCATGTGACCAACAAGTCAACACTGTACCGACTCTCTAGGAGGCTTTAAAACGGCTCTGTAATCCGTATAGAACTTAATTTGCTTCAAGATCAGCAGCCCCAAGCAAAATAACATAACCCGAATAACGATGACGGCGCCCACGGCAACTTCCGGAATAAGGTGAATAACTTTAAGTATCTGCAGATCCCTGACATCAACCGATACCAGAGCAGAGACTGAAAACAGCATTTATTTCCTTAAAACATAAATAAAATACGACAAAACTGATCCAAATGTGTTACGGAGCTGTTTATTTAAGTAACTACAGAACAGCTTTGTATAAATAAAAGTTCAAACATTATGAGACTTTCTGGGGCGACTATGACGAGTAATTGTGGCTGGTTGTGTTTATTGCGCTGAAAAAACATGGCGTCGTTACGTTGAGCGGCCTTGCCTCTCCACAAACCTTGCTCTTATTTGGCCTTGAGGAGGGCCAAATAAAACGCATCTATCTCCAAGGACAATGTTCCAAAGTACGATTTTTAGCTTTCGCAGTGAGTAATGTTTGCGTAGTCCGCATGTTTATTAGGGTCATCTTATTGTGTTCAGTTGAGGGCTACCACTTGTTTTTGGTTGTTCTGTTGTTTTGATGGGGACTTGTCAGCTCGTTAGCAGAGAACATAAGTGAACACATGTTAAATATAAAATATGCCTGTGGTCATGTTTTGAGTTAGAAAACGCAGAGGCAGAAACACAGCGATGACTTATTACACTCTGCCCTGGGACTTTTAGCACAAGAGGAAATTGAATCCAGTCGCCAAGGAACCACAGCAAACAAAAACAGCACAACAAAATATTACACCCCCGTCTCCCATATAAACAGTTAGTGAATTTAAACTATGCACTTGTGACTGAATGTGAGGATTTGTGTAGTACAGCTGTCCCCACGGGGAGCCAGACCGAAAAAATGAGCATGAGACCAATGCCAGCTGTTTTATAGAATGACTAAAGCCTGGCTGCGTTCTAGTTAAAGATGCACTACGTAACTTTTCCGGTTTGGGGGGTTCGCGTCCTGCTTGTGCGTGGAGATATTATTGCTTCGCCTGGAATATTCCACAGTATTGTATTTAAAGTCCTATATTACACGAAATTGACTCTTGTGAGCGTTTAGCCGTGTTACAATGTTCTTACCTCCTCAAAAACAGACCTGGAGTTGTGTTTTTGTTTCATTCACACATGTTTCAGTAATCCGCAATTATTATACTGTCTACGTCGCCAAAGCTCAAATGCTCTGTTCCACCTTGTGATGTCATGAAAGGGTAGTTTTCGAGTTAACAGCTCCTTTTGTCTTTTTTTCAATAGAGATTGGCAATTCCAAGGCTGAAATTATCCAAATGATTCTAGTGAAGGTGGAGTTTGAAAACACAGCGGAGCACTTCCTGTATTATGACATCACAAGGTGGACCAGAGTGTTTTCCGTTTGAGAGAAGAACTCAGCTTAAATATGCAGGGTTTGTGTGTTAAACATGTGTGAATGAAACAAAACACAACTCCAGGTCTGTTTGTGACGAGGAAACAACATTATCAGAAAATAGTGTAATATGGACCCTTAAAACACATCTGTCTTTTTTTCCAGTAACATTTGTTTTAAGTGCTAAAAGAATTCTGGCTCCCCTCTCCACAGATCTGACATGTAAATTGACCTCATGGTGATAGATAAGTTCAAAGCCATACTGTGGAATATCTAGGCCAGGGGTCGGCAACCCGTGGCTTTCATCCTTATACTGTGGCACCGCGTGGCTCAGGAAAATACATTATAAGTATTTAATTGAAGTGTATTTTATTTGTGTTAGTTCTTTTTTTATTGTAGTTTAAATTGGAAGATTATTGTGATCTTGAAATATTAAAATAAAATTATATTTTATTATTTTTCGTCGCTCAAAATAAGGTTCACACTCGCAGAAGCCGGTTTACCCGCCAAAACGCTGTGCATTTATCCAATAAATGTCTCGAGAAATATGCATTTGGAGTCCTGTCGATCTTCAGATCCACATACGTATGTTAGCAGCTATTCTCCACCATGAACTATGTTAAAAACAAACCGTCTGTGAGGCGTGACAGTTCACAGTCCTGCGTAAAGATGAAAGTGACTTCATACAGCCTCGATTTGCAGACGCTGTGCAGAGGTTCAGAGCAGACGTCTCTGTAGCACTTCATGGATTTCATAAACAACACACTGTAGATGTTTATACAAACCGTAAAGGTGAAAAAAAAACAATATATACAGTGTTATCTTTATTTTAGATGTCAAAAAGTATTTGCGGCTCCCAGTGTTTTGTTTTTTTTGTGGAAACCGGGTCCAAATGGCTCTTTGGGTGTTAAAGTTTGCCGACCCCTGATAGAGGCAAAGCAATAACATGCACCATTAAATCAGACCTATTCTGCAAAATCGACTTTTTAGAGCTTTTAACCGTATCATAGTTGTTTCCCCTCAACATTTACTCACCTGAAGTTGTGAAGAGTGATTCGTGCATGTTTGAGTAATCTTTAATCACTAGACGCCCATTTTGCGGTCAATCCCAGTTTTCACCTCCACCGGGACACGCCCACTGTGACGTACTTCCTACAATTTTATTTTCTTAATTGGCACCGTTGCGTAGTGATTTTGGTACAAACGGAAAAAAAATCCGCTCCTCGCTAGCCTGATCTGCAGCAACCAGAGGGGCTGTTGTGATGACGTTTACAGCGAAACAGCAGACTTTTTTCTTTTATTAAATCGTTTTAGATGAATATTGTGATTTAAAATGTGCAAATTATAACATAATGATCCACGGGTGTCAGAGATTGTAACTATAGAGCAGAAACAAACACAATACGTCTTCTTTAAAGAGAATGTCTTTAAACAGAGATCGGCTCCTCACAGAATAACACACATAATAGCTCAGATAAGTCCTGGAATCATAACGTCTTTGTGTCCTGATTTGCCCCATTTTTCAAAATAATACCTGGTCTATCTGGAACTCACTTTAACTCTCTTTCTCCAGGCTCCAGTCCAGCTCGGTTTGACCTACGCTCAGTTGTCATTTGTAATCACGAGCTTTTTCCCGTGACAGCGTCTGACTCCCTGAAAATAAAACTCGAATATGAATAATACGAACAAAATCAAAACCACATGCATTTCATATCTGAATCGTTTATGACCCCAGTGTTGCGGTCTCAAGTTCCCCTTTGATATGAAATACATCTTGTTTTGGCCTGGGATGATCCAGACATAAATTTCACCTTTGTTCTTTGTTGTATTGTGATGAATGTTTTATATTTTCTTATGAAGTTTAAAAGCCCTCCCTGTTTTTCAGATGTGGATGAGTGCGAGAACTCTGGCATCTGCGGCCCGGGTCAGTGCTACAACACCATCGGGAACTACACCTGCGTCTGCCCCGTCGACTACATGCAGGTCAATGGAGGAAACAACTGCATGGGTGAGGCTGGACTCTGAAGGATCATGAGGAACCTACGTTTAACCCCTTATCGAGAGCGTCTATTTTTGCTCACTGACTAAAACGACTCCCAATTCAAACTGAAACTGACGCTGTGTAGTTCTGTCATCTGCCGCCTGAGCTACTCTCATTATAAGTTGGAAACATAGACTGTGTATATAAATGGACATAGCTAACCCGCTAGCCGCCGCGTTCCAAATAGGAAGTGATCATGGGAAAAACTGTGTCCCCTCTCTCTGTAACTGCTGCTGTCAGACTCGTCATTTTGGTCTTAAATGTTCGTATTAACCCGCTCTGCACATACTGTTGTGTCTGTAAATCAAGATATGAACATTAATAACAGACAAATCAGGTGCCCGCTAGCGTTAGCAACGTTGCTAAGCGCCCTCTCGCTGTTAAACCAGCGGTGCGGACGGGAAGGGGCGTTACCTTCAACAACTTCGCTCCAGATTGGCTCATTGGTTACTATGATACTCGCGGTCGGAATTCCAAATACGGAACTCGGCTCGAACGCTGTGGGTGACGTCACGCTCACTTCTTTACACAGTCTATGGTTCTGGTGTGTGAACGCGTGTGTGAATGGGTGAGTGGTTCCTTTGAGTGACTTGAAGGTGGAAAAGCGCTGTATAAAAATGTGACCGTTTACGACCTTTACCCTGCTTTTATTTTGAAACCCACAGACATGAGGAAGAGTTACTGCTACAGGAACTTTTATTCTTATAACCGCACGTGCGACGGAGAGCTGACCTTCAACATGACCAAGAAAATGTGCTGCTGCTCCTACAACATCGGCCGCGCCTGGAACAAGCCGTGTGAAGAGTGTCCCGTCCCCAGCACCAGTGAGAATTCCGCGCTTATATTTCAACAGTACAAGATTTCAAAATAAAACTAAAAAAAGCTGATCTGTAATTCTCCGTTTGACCGTTTCAGATGAGTTTTCAGTTCTGTGCGGGAGTGAAAGACCCGGGTTTTACATTGACATCACAACAGGACGTGTGATTGGTGAGAGTTCTTAAAATACTACTGTTATATATAAGTAGGACTAGTTTAAAGATGTTACGCCGGTTATTTTACAGCTTAATATAAAGTGAGGAAAGGTCCACGCTTTGTGCATCCATCCGAAAGTGTGTGGGATGAAAAGGAGGCGACGTAAACGTGATAACGCGTATACACGATGGAGGGTGGGAGGGGCTAAGGGGAGCGGTAAAACTGCGTGTGCTTATGTGTTTCGTTATATGTTGTTTTTAGAATATTATTTGAACAATGTGACCCTCGGTTATATCTGTTTTAATTAATTTGTGGTCAATTTATCTATAAACATTGGAAAAAAGTTTGGACACAGCATCTCATTCAGTGTTTTTTTTTCTTCTTTATTTTTACTACTTTCTACATTTCATATAAACACAGAACACATCAAATATATGAAGAAAGATATATGGAATTATGTAGTAAACAAAAAAAGTTAAATAATTATACTAAATATTTTTCAGGATTTTAATATATATACTTTTTTAATTAACTATTTAGTTGAGTTATCAAAGTTTTTTCATTACTACGCAATTCCATACGTCTTACTTCATATATTTGATGTCTTCTGTGTGTATATAAAATGTAAAAAGTAGTAAAAATAAAGAGAAAAAAAAAACACTGAATGAGAGGGAGTGGTAATGTACATAATTCACTTTGCTTTTCTTAATTTTAAATAAATCTGAAAATTGGGTTACAGCATGCGATTAAGAAATTAAATTACTTTTATACACTTTTTGTACCGAATTTTAAATAAAGAGGGTCTGAAATATAATTGAAAAAGAACAGAACATAACAAATCTTACTTAGATACAACATGCGACTGAGAAAAAAGTACATTTCTTTTCTTAGGGCAGGGCTGTCCAAACTGTGACTCGGGCCAAACTCCAGACCAGTTCTTGTTAAAACATCTGGCTTCATACCGAATTGGCTCTGTGCACAATAGCGCCTCCAACCTGACGGTTAGCGTCACTACTTCCTGTACAATTTTATCTCTATGAGGTTTTTGCCGAGTCGCGCTAAAATGAATAAATATTTAAAGATCAGGCAGTGGACAGGGAGCTGCGGGTGGATGTCACTGACAACATGTTAAGCACTACACAAATAAAATGAATAACTGTTAACGCTAATGCTAATGCTGATGCTAATTTTGAGGCCTAATAAATATCAAAATAACACCACAAACTGAAGTATTCTACATATAAAATAATCGGGTAGTCTTTATTTTAATCAGTTTGAATTTTAATAGGTTGTTTATGTTATTTTTTTTATGATTTTAATAAAAGTGACTGTTAGCTTGAGACACAGTGAGCTAGCTAGCATGCTACAGCTGTAATACTGAATACATGGTTGTCAGAACTCTGCTAAACGCACTCATTAGTGTTGTCAGACCTCGGCTTCATATGTGACCCTTTGGACTCCCCTGCTATAAACAAATGTTAAATTGTTAAAATTAGCAAGCATAAAGAACATTTTTACAGTTATTTGAGAAGATATTTCACTGCGTTACCACATAGAGAGATAGTGATAGTACCTAACGCATTTAAACCTCTTTGTGTGTGTTGCGGTCAGACATCGACGAGTGCAGAGAGATCCCTGGCGTCTGTGAAAACGGCGTTTGTATAAATATGATCGGGAGCTTCAGGTGCGAGTGCCCCCTCGGCTTCATCTACAACGATAAACTGCTCATCTGCGAAGGTAAGTGCGTTTTGATGGTCGTGACGGGGCTCTGCGGCCTTTTAAACGCAAAGCAGAGATGGTGCACGTGAACCTGGATGGTACTGAATCATTACAATGTGCTAAACCAAATTATGTAGCAGGGTAGTTTTCTGCCTACAATATGTGAGCAAAAAAATATATAAAATCTGTCAACTGGACAAAAAGTTGTTGGAGTGAAGACGTTTGGCTGCTCGTCCAAGCCGCTTCTTCAGTTGTGGTCAGATTACTGCTGGACACTGCCTTATATCTGTCTGAAGGGAGGAGCTAACTACACGGAAACTAAAAACACCTATTGTTTACAGTTTCTGTTTGTAGTAGTTTGTATTGTGCTACCCTAAGTGTGCACTGTGTCTGAGTCCTACTTAGCAAAGTCCTTCAAGCCCCTAATGAGTGATTTCACACCTGTTAGCATCCTGGCTAGCTCGATTGTTTTCTTTGTTTTGCTTTGGGTCTGAGGATGGAGTTATAAATAGGAGATAGATGATGGCTAAGGCCCCCATTCCATCATCTATCCCCTGTCTATAACTCCAGGTGTGAAATCACTCATTAGGGGCTTGAATGACTATGCTAAGTAGGACTCAGGCACAGTGCACACTTAGGGTAGCACAATAGACCTAGCAACAAACAGAAACTGTAAATAATAGGTGTTTTTAGTTTCAGTGTAGTTAGCTCCTCCAGCAGTGATCTGACCAGAACTGAAGAAGCGGTCTGGACGAGCAGCCAAACGTCTTCAATCTAACGACGTTTCGTTCAGTTGACAGTTGAGTTTAAATTTTTCTTTTTCTATGGATCAGACCTGGACGACTGAGGCATTGCACAGATACATTATGTGAGGTGAACAGTTGATATCTTTACTGTGGCTACTATGGCTGTGTCCGAATGCCCACACTGTTCCCTACAGGGGGCACTATTTAGGGGTCACGCCATTTTTAGTGGTGTCCGAATGTCCAGCAGGTGAGAAAACGGTGCACTTAAAATTTCCCACAATGCACCTTGAAAAGTAGTGAGCATCAGTGGTCACTGCACCGGTCAATATAGACCATAATCCATTGTGAGAGTTGGAAAAACAACAGCGGACAGCGACAGGTCTTTAACTGGACACAACACGACTGAATGAAGCAGATGGAAGCTCTGGTTTATCGCACTGTTGATCCTGATTATGAATAAAACACTTAAACAAACCGTTGCTGTGTAAAGTTGCTAGCGTTAGCCGCTAACCTTAGCTTGAGCTGTTATCAGAGCGAGAATTTCCACATCTCAGATTTATAAAAAGAAAAATCCAGTCCGTTTACGTGAGATTCATCTTGACAAAAATGTGTATGATTATTATTAGTCCATAAATACTCCTGTGCCAGTCCAATCTGATCATTATTTATGGCAGAAATCAAGTTTTGTTAGAGTTTAGCCTTTAGACTTTTTTCACCCAGACGCCAGAGTCATGTGACCTGAACGTAGCGAGCTGTGTGTCCGAATCCCTCTGTGAATGAGGCTCTGTAGAGTCCGCTAAAGACGGCAGGGCTGTGGAGTGAGTGAAGGGTCAGGGGGGACATTCGGACACAGGCCACGCGTTTTTGTTTTTTAGGGGTTTTTTTTTGTTGCACTGTACATTTTTATTTAATTCTATTTTAGTTCAAATTTTATATGATGTTTATATTTTGCCATAGTGACCGTTTTTCTCTAAATAACTCTCTAAAACTTTTGCTTTTTATAGTTATACACATTTCCGATACATTTATATAATTTCATTTTTTTTTAGTCTCTTGTTTTGTATCATTATAGTTTATTAGGGCCCGAGCTCGAATGTGCACAATTTTGAGGAAATTAGCAAAAATCAAGCAGTCAACAATAATGTACAGACAAGTCAGTGGTATCGAAAATTAGAGTTCAGTGAGATCTAAGTCTGAGTGAAGACCGCGAGAAAAAATATTGAAAGACGGCTCAGTAGCGCCACCTCAGAAATCGATTTACGTTGCACCAATGGGAGCCCGGCCCAGTAAAATGTCAGCGTAAACAAATGAAACTTAGCATCAAAAATATGTCACGTCAGGACATGTAAAAAATGATATTATGGTCCCGCCCTAAACCCTACAGGAAGTCGGCCATATTGGATCAAACCCGGGATCGACGAAATCACTCATCGTAATCTTTTGACGTCTCCTCCAACAGTTTTCATCAAAAACACTTCAAACTTGTTTTAAAGTGTAATTTTGACTTTTTCCCTTGTCTCCGCTGTTCGTGCCCAGATATCGATGAGTGTCAGAACGGGCCCGTGTGCCAGCAGAACGCCGCCTGCCTGAACATGCCCGGAAGCTTCAGGTGTGAATGTAAACCCGGGTACCGCTTCACTCCCACTGGGCAATGCCTGGGTAAGTCTGCATCACCGTTTATAAATATGTTTGAGAGAAATCCGAGGGTTTATGGGAGTTGGATGCGGGTTAGCGTCATCTTTGAACCTCAGAAGTGGGTAGTGCTTAAGTAACGTTTTGAGTAATTGGTACTTCTGGGAGTAGTTTTCAGACTCCACACTTTTTTTTCCTCACTGGGTTTATTTTTTTCCACTTTTTTTTTTAGTTTGAGGGTCTGAGGACAGGGGGCGCTCTGGGACAGTGGTTCCCGCAGGAGGAGGGTCTGAGGACAGGGGGCGCTCTGGGACACTTCTCCATTTACTTGTCTGTTTCTGTTTCATTGTTGGTTTTCTAACTTTGCCTTTGAGCTTTACAAAAATAAATTAAATTGAACTTGTACTCGAGTAACACGGTCTTACTTGAGTAAAAGTTTTGATTACCTTTCTCCAGTGATGGGAATAATATTATAGTTACAGAATACTGAATACATGTATTAAAATGTATTTTGTAACGTACTGTCCAATCAGAGCACTGTACTCTGAATACTTAGAATATCGAGTTGCATTTAAATTATAGAGTAAAAACGCAGGATTAAAAACAGCTTTATGTTTGTTTCACTGTTTGTTCTGCGTTTCAAATCACACATTGGAGAAGTAAAAATCCCACCTGCCTCACCACAAGGGCTGTGTTTTATATTTTTCTCACTGATTCTTGTGCAGCTTGAAGCCAAATCGCATGATCTGATACCGTAACGTACCGCTTTGATTTTAGTGAAGTAACTGTACTCTGAATACCACCAAATAAAAAAGAAAAACATAATATTTGAGTAATTTTAAATGTGGAAACGTGGAGTGTGACGTTTTTAAATGGAAGAATGGGACAGTGCAGGTTTGATTGTAAATGGATGGCTACTTAGATGTATTTTAATGTTTGTAATCTGCCCGGCAACAGCAGATGGAAACGAGCTTTAGCATTTAGCAGAATACCGTTACCTCAAAATTAGTATTCAGAATATATATTTGCAGTACATGTATTCAGTTACTTCCCAACACTGCGTTTCTCATAGTGAGTCAAGACAAAAGCTTTACGCTGGCAGTTTTAGACAATATGAATATGTGCGTTTGTTTAACTGCAGATTAAGATATGACTTCCTGTTTTTGTTGTCTATGCTTTGAAAATAATTGATTAACGTTTTGTTCTTCCAGTTACATGCACTTCAAATTATAGATCAGATGCGTTAGCCAGATAGTGACGCTAACAATTGCTCTTGAGTTGTACTTTCCCTGAGTACTTTTATCAGTAATAAATTGTCTCTATGCACAAAAGCGCTCGGCAAACTCACTGTTAGCGTCACTACTTCTTGTCCAGTTTTATCTCTGTGAGGTTTTTGCCGAATCGCGCTAAAATGAATAAATATTTAAAGATCAGACAGTGGACAGGGAGCTGCGGGTGGACGCCACTGACGACATGTTAAAAACTACACAAATAAAATACTTCACCAGAGACGCTTCTGTGTTTAGAAAGAGACATGTTTGTGTCTCAATGCTAACGCTAATGCTAACTTTGAGGCATGAAAAATATTAAAACAACACCACAAACTGAAGTATTCTACATATAAAAATAACTGGGTCGTCTTTATTTTAATTAATTAATAGGTTGTCTATTTTATGTTTTCCGATTTTAATAAAACTGACAGTTAGCTTTGAGACACAGTGAGCTTGCTAGCGTGCTACTGTTCACAGAGCCTATTGCGCTTCCTGTGAGCAGACGTGACCATATTTGGAGTGGCACGAATTAGGTCTCACGTACTTCTTCATTCGTGGACTTTCTGGGACCAAATGTACTTGACATAAAACCCACAAGTCACTTTGCTCCGTTCATGAGTGTTTAAAGAAGAAAATCCTTTAGAGATTATAGAGGATTAGTGAAGTGCATGATGGGATTATGGGAAGGATTAGAAAAGAAACAGCCAAAATACGTCTGTCTTCACTAGGATGGTTCTCACTAAAGCGGAATGTGACACTTCAAATCCCACTTTACGGGCTCATTATGCAAAATATATCAACACCTTTACATTTAGAGACCAAAGAACCTAGTGATGGGACTTTCGGATCTTTTATGGGATCCGAATCTTTTGGATCTGCTCATTTCAAAGAGCCGTTTAAAAGACTGGCTCTTTTATTGTTTGTGTATATGACAGAAGCCAATGTGAGAACTCATTTTAATCTATAAACTAAAGAGCCAACTCGATTTATCAGCGATTTCGTTTGTGTAAAACCAAACGTGTAAAACAAACACATTTTAACAAGCAGAAAAAGTTTATTTGTGTAGCGCAGTTAGTACACAAAGTCATTCAAAGTGCTTTACAGAATAAGAAAGACATTAAAATCACAATACAACAAATCAAAACAATTATCAAACGATAATAATTGAAAGCTTTGTCAAATAAGTGAATTAACCAGGGATACGACACACAGAACAGGCCGACGTATTCGTGGGTTTCAGCTTCCTGTTACACGGCGCCATTTTGAGGACAGGTGACCATTCGAAAGATATAATATTTTGTTTTCAGTTGTTAATCGCTATTCCAACGGTCATTCCTCATTCTGAAACCCAGGTATAATTCAAAGATCGCAAGATGATTCACTTTATGCTATTTGTCAGTACGTTGCAATACTAATATCCACCACTAGTCAAAAATTCGGATGCTACGACGGACTATAAGGGTCACTTAAAAAAATACATTATTCGGGCTACGAGAATAAAGTCATAACATTTCGACATTAAAGTTGTGATTTAATGAGAATAAAGTCGAAGCCAGAAAAAGTCGTTTTATTTACGAGAATAAAGTCATAATTTTACGAGAATAAAGTCATAATTTTACGAGAATAAAGTTGTAGCCAAAAAAGGTCGACATTTAATGATTTAGGGCTTGACACAGAATCAAAATGAACGCAGACTCCAAAAGACTGGCGCTTGGATGAGTGAAAAGATCACATAAATGCCCATTAAGGATATGAAACTTTCAAATACTGACATTTTACACGTCCCATAAGTTTGTAAGTTATTAGACAGGTCTGCGCCGTACGCAGGTTTTTATTTAATCTTTTAACTCAAATGAAGGCCATTCTTTGTCGTGGGGGCGAACGGCTCTTGCCCCTAAATCTGGATAAAATTCTGTCTTTACGTTGACTACGACTTTATTCTCGTAAAATTACAACTTTATTCTCATAAAATTGTGACTTTATTCTTGTAAAATTACTAATTTAATGTCAAAATGTTACGATTTTATTCTCGTAGCGTCCGCATAATACTTCTTTTAACTGACCCTTATACCTACGTCCTCTCACTCAGTTATTTTTTTCTTTATGTTTACTACTTTCTACATTTTATATACACACAGAAGACATCAAATATATGAAGTAAAGAAACAAATGTAAATACGTCCATTAAACATGTTCAAATCCTCAGAGTCTCCACCCTTTGCTTTGTCGACAGCTACAAACCCTTGTCCCTCTCGATGAGCTTTTATTTTGCCTAATCCTCTCAACATATAGAACACAAGATGGCAGAAAATCTATTTACAGACAAAAACAAAGTAGGAAAGACGACCTGTTTATACACATAAACATAAACAGACACACAAATCCAAACACGTCAATATTCATACGCAGATGCTTTATATAGTTCATAATTATTATTAATTTGGATGCTTTATAAGGTAAGGTAAGGTTAGAGATGGGACAATAAACAATAATATCGTTTATTGTGATAAAAAGGGTCGACAATAATCGTTTGTGGGACATTTTATATAACCGTGATAATCGTCAACAAAGATAATCGCCGCTATATCACCTGAATGAGCAGAAAAAAACAACTTATCCACTTATCCAGGGGTCTGTTGTCCGGGGTCCCAGGGTCGTAGGGGCCCAGAATTGAACCCTCTTCCTATTAATTTGTATTACGGGGGGGCCATGTGAGGCTCATTGCCCCGGGCCTCCAAATTTCAGTCGACGGCCCTGCTCATTCATAATATTCTCTGTTAAAGTTATAATTATTCATATCCATAGCAACTTTAATCCTTATCGTGATATAATCGTTAATCGCAATTATTTTGGCCGTGATCGTCACACAAAATTTCAATATCGTTCCCCTGCCTAGGTAAGGTCAAAAAATGCCAAAAGTGGAAACCAGAGCTCAAAGCAAAGGGTGGCTATTTTTTATTTATTTTTTTAAACAAATTTGGAGTTATTTAGAGTTTATTTTTGTTTACTACATTCCTTTAGTGTCCTTTCATAGTTTTGATGTTTCAGTGAGAATCTACAGTGCAAATAACCATCGAAATAAGAAGAAACAGAACAAAAACGTGTGTCCAAACGTCTGACTGCTCGTGTATTAATACTATAATAACTCCATTCTCCCCAGTTTCCTTCATGTATTCTCAGATTTAATATTTTTGGACTTTCTTCCTCTTTTCCCAGATCGTAACGAATGCAACGAGAATCCGGGGGTGTGTAATCCCGGCCAGTGCATCGACACTTTGGGAAGTTACCGCTGCATCTGCCCCAACGGCTTCAAGACCACCAGAGACCAGTCCATGTGTGTGGGTGAGTGTTACGGAAATGAACCCGTCCCCGCGTGTTTGTTCAGGACGTTTCGGATTTATGCGAAAGAATATTAAAACGTGTGCGTTTCTTTCAGACATGGACGAGTGTGAGCGGCAGCCGTGCGGAAACGGCACCTGCAAAAACACCGTGGGCTCCTACAACTGCCTGTGTTACCCCGGCTTCACCAACTCGCACAACAGCGACTGCGTGGGTACGTGAGACCAAGTACAAGTGGTAAAGTAATGTAGTTAAGTAAAGGGTTTAGGTATATTTAAGTACATTTTACAGTGGATACTTTTTACTTTTACTTCACTACGTTTGAGAGCAGTATTTGTACTTTCTACTCCACTACATTTTTGAACAGGACTGAAAAGTAAAAGTATTTTCATTATAGTTTGAGACCTGCTGAAAAGGCTGAGGGTTTATTTTTAACAATAATTTGAGCAAAACAAAAATATACAAATAAAAACAGCTGGATAAAATATATTCAGTTGTTTCTGTTGAACAAATTTCAGCTGAAATCTTTATCAAAATTACTACATTTGAAGCTTCATTAGATCCCAAAATGTGTGTGAAATACTTTTACTTTTTACTCTTTAACTCATTTTGAACAGGTACTTTAATACTTTTACTTAAGTAGTTTTTTCATGTGATACTTTTACTTTTACTTGAGTATTTCTTTGCTGTTTTTTTCAGTGATACTTTTACTTTTACTTGAGTATTTCTTTGCTCTAGTATCTGTATTTTTACTTAAGTAACAAACCTGAGTACTTCTTCCACCACTGATTAAGAGAAATACAAAACCACTATTTAATGCCTCCCTCTCTCCTCCTCTCCTCTTTCTCGCCTCCTCTCCTCCGTCACTCCGTCTCTCCTGCCTCTCACGTCCTCTCCTCTCTTTGTCTCCTCCTCTTTCTCTCTCCTCCTCTCCCTCCCTCTCCTCTTTGCCTTTGTTCAGTTTTTAAACATAGACAATCATGAGATCTTGTATTACAAGTTCTTCTCCACCTCTTTTTTTCCCCCTCTTCCCAATACTCCCCATCCTCTCCTCTTTCTCTCTCTTTATTCCTGTAATTCCGTGGGATACAAGATTTATTTTGTATAATAAAAGGAAACAAAGCCCCTAATTATCCCCGAGTTATAACCTTAAACAACACAACGTTCAAGTTATTTTAAACATGATATAGACTTTATATCTGAAGGCGTAGAGACACTGACCGCTGACCACACGTTGTCCTCTGTCCGTGTGTGTGTCAGATGTGGACGAGTGTTCGACGCAGAGAGGCCTGTGCCGACACGGTCAGTGCGTGAACACGGTGGGCGGATACTTCTGCGTCTGCAACGACGGATACGAACTGGCTCTGGACGGCAGGGCCTGCACAGGTGGGTTTACCTTTCACAAGACCAAATTTTAACTTTATTTTGCGTGTTTTTGGCTTTTTAATAATGAAAATCGAATGAGGAAATTGTCAGGGAAGCACCGAGATGATAGTGAAGATTTGCCAGATCAGATATCGGCTTCAGTCGATGTTCTACTGAAGTTGGCCCAGAAAGTCTGAAGTTTGAATTTTTATTTATACAAAGTTGTTCTGTAGTTACTTGAGAGATAAACAGCAGCTACGTAACACTTTTGGATCACTTCTGTTCTATTTGTTTAAAGTTTTCATATTACACTGTTTTCTGATCTGTTCTAATGTTGTTTCCTCGTCACAAACAGACCTGGAGTTGTGGTTTGTTTCATTCACACATGTTTAACACACAAACCCTGCAGATTTAGGCTGAGTTCTTCTCTCAAACTGAAAACACTCTGTTCCACCTTGTGATGTCATCATGTGGTAAAACAGGAAGTGCTCCACTGTGTTTTTAAACTCCACACACCTTCACTAGAATCATATGGATGATTTCCACCTTGGAATTGCCAATTTTTACTGAAAATTGGAGGTAAAACGAGCTGTTAACTTAAAAATTGCCACTTCATAATGGATTCCCCCTTGGAATTGCCAATTTTTACTGAAAATTGGAGGTAAAACGAGCTGTTAACTTAAAAATTGCCACTTCATAACATCACAAGGTGGAACAAACATGTGTGAATGAAACAAAACACAACTCCAGGTCTGTTTTTGAGAAGGTAACAGCATTAGAACATGACTTAAAGCTCACAAGAGTCAAGTTTGCGTAATATAGGACCGTTAAACAAAATAAAACGCTGCTGCTCTGGTGTAGGTCGATATCGGGGATCGGCAGTTACTTAAAGCCATCGGAACTGAAAAGGCTGAATCGGTGCATTTCTAGTATTTATTGTGTGTTGTTTCCCTTTGTCAGATATAAACGAGTGTCTGGTGAATCCTGGGACGTGTGGAGCCGGCTCCTGTGTGAATCTGGACGGGTCGTACAGGTGCATTTGTCCCGTTGGGTACTACCTGCACGAAGAGACCTGCGAAGGTACAGACACCAACAAGTTATTTTTATGGTAGCACTTAAAAACAAAAGGGTTACACATTACTCATTTTAATTCAAGTTTATTTATATA
>KN471141.1:0-37883 GCA_000787095.1 Periophthalmodon schlosseri
TGGACTCACACACACATGTTGCACGCAGATGGACTATCACACACACACACACACACACATATATACTCTCTCACACACACACACACACACACACACACACACATATGGACTCTCTCACACACACACACACACGCAAATGGACTCTCTCTCTCACACACGCACACACATGCATACAAATGGACTCTCACACACACACACACACACACACACATACAGTGGAAGTGGAAGCAAAGTTTTTACACTAAAATTAATATTGAAATTACTGTTACTACTTCAGTATATATATATTTTCTCTCACACTCACACACACACACACACACGTATATCAAATACATGTTGAAAAGTGTATTTAAAAGTTTAGCACCTTAATATTTTTTTATACTTTTACACTTAAATATAATAAAAAAATATAGGTTACTATTATCAACAAGTTTTTTTTTTCTGTTTCTCTCTGTCTCTGTACTTTATAGCCTACAGGGAAACGTACATTTTTGAGCACCAACCAGACTTCAGTGAAATTTTTAAAGACAAAAATATAAAACTATGGTACTATACATAAGATTTGTGTTTCTTATTTTCTCAAATTTCACAATAATCAGACTAAATAACACAGTTTTGACACACATTTGATTGACTTCCGGTAAACATATGTGTATCTCTACGTACTGGACCTATCCACATGAAACAAAAACTGGCACAAAGTTCATCGTTTTCTCTGTCGGGATAAAAAGCAAAAGCGAAAGGATTTTTTTCACAACAGCTTCAGAAAGAGGTGCCATTATTGCCTCTGCCCTCCTTCTGAAACTATGACATCATCAACACGAACGCAACACTCATGGGTTTCAGTTTCTTGTTTGTAGGCGCCATTTTGAGAACTTTCGCCTGTTCGGAAGATGTAATAGATTGATTTGAATTGTTAATTGCTATGCCGACGTTCCGGGTTTCTCGTCCTCCGTCAAAGCCGTGACTTGACAACTGACAGATCCAGATGTGAGCGCGTTCTTTTGCTTGTAGTGTGATGTTATAATGTGACACAGTTGGTGTTTATATATAGAGCCATTGGAGAAAGAGGAGCTGAGCTTCAGGGATGTGAGGTGCAGATGGCATCACTCAGCCTCAAGAAGCAGCCGGTCTTTAGGGAAATCACTGAAGGTCCCACTGACTCCCCAGCGCTCTGCATGAAAGCCATGGTGGTCCTGAGTAAGAACAAATACATAAGAACTGCACAAATGTGATAATAATAGACAGGGAGCAACACGACTCACTGACAATCAAAAGCTGTTCATGGGTGAAAATCATAGCCTGTATATATATAAATGGACATAGCTAACCCGCTAGCCGCCGCGTTCCAAACAGGAAGTGAGCATGGGCGCGCTTCCGGCTCCAACGACTCTGGCTCCGGTTCACTTTACACTGAAAAATGGTCACCTCTCTCTGTAACTGCTGCTGTCAGACTCGTCATTTTGGTCTTAAAAAGTTGGTATTAATCCGCTCTACATGATCTTGGTGTTTCTCGCTATTTTGTCAGCGTTGCTAAGCGCCCGCCCCCTGCTAAACCAGCGGTGCGTGCAAGAAAGGGCATTACCTTCAACAGCCTGGCTCCGGATTGGCTCGTTGGTTGCTATGATACTCGTGGTCAGAACTCTGCTCCAAATTGGCCCCTATAACTGCTAGCAGGGCCGGCTCAGCCTATAAGCGGACTAAGCAGCTGCTTAGAGCCCCGAGGCCAGCAGAGGGCCCCCAAGAGCCCATACATTTAAATTGAAAATAATATATAAAGTTTTATTGGAAACAGCAGCCTAAATATCCCTCTCAAACGATTACATTTGTTTTATATCTATAGTAGCAAAATATCTGCTGCTGCCTACAATTGTTTTTGAGCTGGGCACAGGTGAGGCAATTTTGTGTTTACACCAGTGCAAGGACCCCTTATAATGTAAATGTAAGCCCACTGTCGCCAACTGGAACACATTAAAATCCACCAGAAACTTGTCTAGAATTTCAAAAATCTTGACCCCCCTTATATGTTCGTCTACTGTTCTTATGACTATAGTAGCTGTGACTTTCTGGATGTTTTCAGTCTGATGTTGGTCATATAAATACAAATACAATTGGTCAAGGTGATAAGAGCAAAGTCATAATGTTGTCAAATGTCAATCACCAATAGCTGAGCCAGGATACATCTGCTGCCGGGGGCCCAAGACACAAATTCAGCTCAGGGCCCCCTGAAAGCTAGAACCGGCCCTGACTGCCAGCCTCGATGAGCTTCATTTGACTGGAGCCGAACGCCACGGGTGACGTCACACTCACTTAGTTCACTTCTTTATACAGTCTATGGTGAAAATAAGAAAAAAATAGGACTGTCATTTAGTAATTAACAATTTCAAACAAAATATCCTGTATTTTGACTGATGAAAAGCCGTCAAACGCAAATGCAAATCAAAACCCATGAATAGAAAGACGACTGTATGACCATGTCTTTGATGCCATAGATGTGTGTAGGTGCCATAGCAGACTGGTGATCATAAAGAGGAGAAGACATTAAATAATACTTTATTTAAAAATATATGTATGTAATATATATAATTATTTTTATTTTAAGTAAGATAAAAAATGTTTTGTGTCAACCAGGGTCAACAACTTTTGTATGTTTGTTTCCTGACTTTCTAATATGGCCACTATAGCAAAAATAAACAGTTAATTTGATAATAATAATAAAAAATAATAATAGTAGGCATTTTCTTGGATGAGAACTATGTGGAAACAACTGCCTGTGGCTATCTCAGACAGTTGTTTCTCTGTCATGGTTTCACATCACTCGGGCAGAGTTCAAATTGAAACAGGTTCTTCATGGTTCAAAATCAAGAACAGGACTTTTAACATGTTATGTTTAAATTCAATTCAATTTTATTTATTTAGCACATTTAAAATACAACTTAAGCTGCCCACAGTTCTTCACACAAAAGTCAACAAAACAGAGATATACATAAAATACGACACATAGGCAAAGAACAATAAAACAATAAAACACCAAGATATCCTGTCTAGCTAGAATTAAATGCCAGGGAGAAGCGTCTTTTAGTCTGGTCTTAAACTGCGCTACAGACCAAGAGGATCCGACAGGCAGAGGGCGCTGTTCCGTAGTGTGAGCGCTGCCTCAGAAAAGGCTCTGTCGGCTCTGGTCTTGAGCCTGGCCCTGGGCACAGCCAGCAGAGGGCGTATTTTGCAAGACTGATTTTTTTTTAACTTTCTATCACATTATAACGTTGGTTTTAGATGTCATCCATGCATGTTTAAGTAATCTAGTGATCTCCCCCGGGCCCTATTCATACCCTCCTTACGGTTAGCTGTACGATTCTGTCCAAGGCTCCGCCCACAAGCCTACGTCACCCACGCTCCCACACGACAATTCTCCATAAATATACAAAAACATGATACAAAGATGTACACTACGACTTCACAAACCTGATGCGATGTGCAGTATGTTCATTAGCGGGATGCAGCTGATTGTGTTGTGATAGCGCTCTGAAGGAGGCGTGACTTAGCGCGGAGAGGAAGGGGAAGGGGAAGAAAGTGAATCTTTTAAACATGCTAATACGTTGTTTTGGGTGAATATAGCATTTTCAAAACGATGAAAAGTAACATGGGGATCTAAATATGTTATGTGTTAGCAGTTAATACCCCGTAGAAGTAAAATACCCCCTCTTTACGATACTTACCGTATTTTCCGGACTATAAGTCGAGCTTTTTTTCATAGTTTGGCCGGGGGTGCGACTTATACTCAGATACGATTTATATGTGAAATATATGTTTTTTTCTTCATTATTATGCATTTTTTGGCTGGTGCGACTTATACTCCAGTGCGACTTATACTCCAGAAACTACGGTACTTAAGTGTTTAGTCTAGGCACAATACATTTCCTATTGCGAAATATGGAACAGTAGCTTGGCTAGAACTCCGCCTAGCATAAACGTTACAATCTAGCCCATTTGAATCTAAAATTCTCAGATTTCTTGGGTTTTCTCCGTAACAAAGCAGACTTTAGCAGACATAAGTAGTGCAACTGTCAACCATAACCCCCATAGACTTAAATTGCCGATAATAATCTCTTCTTGTGGATAGTCTCTTGAGCAGCCAGGACTGACAGGAATCACATAGTTACTTCTTCTTCCAGGTCCAACTATAAAGACTATATTTCTGCTTGGGTCAAGTACAACATATCATTAACTTAGCACCTTTAAGGAAAATCTGACAACGTGACGGCGATGACATTCAACCGCGAGTGACAAGAAGATGGGTTTTTTTTCCATTTTTTTAGGTCAAATCCACGCACACACTCGCTAGCATTAATTAGACAACACCCTGCCAACAGCTCGAGATGTAGGGCTTGAAAAACAAAGGGTTGAAGAAAGAGAGGAAGAGATTTCTCCTACCTACAAGCTGACAGGGCCTCTTTGATGCCTCCCTCTCCATCTCGCTTGTTCCACTTCTCCTGATGTCTGCGGAGAAGCAGCGGAAAGCCCTTTGTCAACATGAAATGGCTGCGTTAAAGTGATCCGAGTCGTGGCGTATTCTGTGTTTGAAAATATCATTCGGATAGGCCTCGCTCCCCACGGCGACCTCCTCACATGTCAGCGCCATCACGCACGGGTATATTTCATTATTTTGCACTTAGCATGTGGGGGAAATAGATGGGGTTTGTGAAGGGTCTGTCGGAATATCTCTGGAACACTTTGTAATAACTGGACTTATTCATGTCTTAATAAAACATGAATTTCCTAACTTAAAGGGCCCATATTACGCTATTTTATGGTCTATTTATAATGTTTCTTCATCACAAACAGACCTGGAGTTGTGTTTTGTTTCATTCTCGCATGTTTAACACCCAAACCCTGCATATTTAGGCTTAGCTCTTCTCTCAAACAGAAAAGAAAACACTCATGTGGTAATACAGGAAGTGCTCCGCTGCGTTTTCAAACTCCACACACCTTCACTAGAATCATTTGGATGATTTCCGCCCTCCAATTGCCAGTCTCCACAGAATTAAAAGGTAAAAAGGAGCTGTTAACTTGAAAACTACAGCTTCATGACATCACAAGGTGGAACGGAGCATTTTGAGCTTTGGAGATGTAGACAGACTAATAATAAAGGGTTAATCAAACATGTGTGAATGAAACAAAACACAACTCCAGGTGTGTTTTTGAGGAGGTAACAACGTTCTAACATGACTAAAAGTTCACAAGACTCAATTTTGCGTAATATAGGACCTTTAAGTAGTTACTAAGCCTGAATCCTTCTTAATAAACTACTTGTTCATGATGAATTCAATATTAGTTCATTCTTTATTAAGGCCAGTTAAGGTATAGTCACAGGTATAGTGGCACCAATATGTCTTTTTAGGTTGTAACAATGAGAGAAATGGAATTCATTTTTATAACAGTTTTTGTTCTGTATGTATATTACAGGTTTGAGTTTTGGGTTACAGGCGCCATTTTGAGGAGTTTCAACCATTCGAAATATATCTTACAATTATTTATTCACGCTGGCTTCAGAAAGTGGTTCCATTATTCAACCCCAAATACTTCACTGGCGTAAGTTGAAAGAACTTTAAGACATTTGGCAAGTTTGTGGAGCCAGTGCCTCGCAAATTATGATAAACCCCAATGTTTCTGGATTATTTCAATGCTTTTCCTTTCAAAAACAGTGAATCTCTCGTAGAGAAATCACGGCAGAATCAAATTCTAGAACCTGAACACAACCTATAATTGGCTCTGGCCAAATAATCCTGATGTAACGTTGCACTTACACAAACTCCTTTTCCTCTCCTGAGTCAGTTGTTATGCTAACTAATGCTATGCTATCATCAGTGCAGTTAGCTGTTAGCTGTTAGCTGTTAGCAGTTAGCGGTGTGTGCGTGGTGGGCAGAGACTTTTGCTTTCTCTCTCTCTCTCTCTCTCTCTCTCTCTCTCTCTCTCTCTCTCTCTCTCTCTCTCTCTCTCTCCCCCTTTCCCTTTCCTCTCCCTTTCACTGTCCCTCATCTTCCTTTCCTCCACCTCTCTCTCCGTTTTCCCTCTCAGCCTTTCTTCTCTCTCACTTACTTTCTTCTCTGTCCCTCTTTCTCTCCTCTTTTTCCCTCTATCACTCTGACTTTTCTACTCCCTCTCTTTCCTTTTCTTTCTTTCGCTCTCTCTCTCTCACTCAGTTGTTTTTCTCACTCCCTCCCTCTCTTTCTTCTTTCTCTCTCTGCCTCCTCTCTCTTTCTCTCTTTTCCTCTCCTTATCTCACTCTGTCTTCTCTCTCCCTCCATTTCCCTATTATCTCACTGTACGTCTTTCTCTTCATCCACTTTCTTTCTCTATCTTTGCTCTCTCTCCTTTCCCTCTTTCATCTCTCGCTCTCTCTCTTCTCCCCTCTTTCCTTCCCATTTTCCTCTCACTCTCCCTACCTCCCTCTTCTCTCTTTCTCTCTCTGTCACCCACTTCTTTTTCCCTATCGCCCTCAGATCTCTCTTTTTTTCCTCTCTATCACTCGGTCCCTCTCTTCTCTACCCCCTCCCTCTCTCTCTCCCTTTCCTCTTCCTTTCACTGTCCCTCATCTTCCTCTCCTCCACCTCTCTCTCTGTTTTTCCCTCTCAGCCTTTCTTCTCTCTCACTTACTTTCTTCTCTGTCCCTCTTTCTCTCCTCTTTTTCCCTCTATCACTCTGACTTTTCTACTCCCTCTCTTTCCTTTTCTTTCTTTCGCTCTCTCTCTCTCACTCAGTTGTTTTTCTCACTCCCTCCCTCTCTTTCTTCTTTCTCTCTCTGCCTCCTCTCTCTTTCTCTCTTTTCCTCTCCTTATCTCACTCTGTCTTCTCTCTCCCTCTTCATTCACTCTCCTTCTCTATCTTTGCTCTCTCTCCTTTCCCTCTTCCGTCTCTCGCTCTCTCTCTTCTCCCCTCGTTCCCTCCCATTTTCCTCTCACTCTCTCTTCCTCCCTCTTCTCTCTTTCTCTCTTTCTCTCTCCGTCACCCACTTCTTTTTCCCTATCGCCCTCAGATCTCTACTTTTTCTCCACTCTCTCTTCTCTACCCCCCTCCCTCTCACTCTCTCTCTTTCTCTGTCTTTTCATCCCATCATTAAAAACAAGATGCAGAGGACTGATCTCCAAGGACACTTCGGACACATAAACACACACATGCTAAATGAACAGCGCGGCTAATGCTCGGAGCGCTAACACGTTTTAAACACACACGCACACACACACACACACACGCACACACACACACGCACACACACACACGCGCACACACACACGCGCGCGCGGACCACAGGATATAATTAAGCCGAGCACATATAAAGGCAGGGGGCAGTCCCACGACATCAGACGTACAAAAACACGCTTGCATCACAACAGCGCGTCGTCGGGGGTAACAACGGCCCGTCGTCGGGGGTAACAACAGCCCGTCGTCGGGGGTGACCGGACCTACCTGCAAGCGCCGACACGAAGATGCTCCATAAGCAGCTCCGGCCTGACGCAACCTTCACCAGTCAGCTGAAAAACACACTCCGGTGTAATGAGAGCGATGTCCACGGGGTTGTGTTTTGTTATGGAAAATGTTCAAATCTTTGTTTTTTTCAGTTTCAGTTGACAATTTTAATGGTAATAATTCAGTAATTTTAGCATTTGGTTTCACAATACTGGCCTTAATTACCGTATTTTCTGGAGTATAAGTCGCACTGGAGTATAAGTCACACCAGCCAAAAAATGCATAATAATGAAGAAAAAAACATATATTTCACATATAAATCACATCTGAGTATAAGTCGCACCCCCGGCCAAAAAGTACCACTCATAGTCTGGAAAATACGGTACTTGAAATAATACCACAAGGCTTTAGTGTAATAACTGTAGACTTTAAACGTCCTATATTCCGCAAAAAGGATTCTCGCGAGCTTTAAGTCATGTTTTAATGTTGCTACCTCATCAAAAACATACCTAGGGTTGTGTTTTGTTTCATTCACACGTGTTTGAGTAACTCTGCATTATCAGTCTGTCTACATCCCCAAAGCTACAAATGCTCTGTTCCACTTTGTGATGTCATGAAGTGGTAGTTTTCAAGTTAACAGCTACATTTTACCGTTAGTTGACTAGCGATGAGTAATTCCAGCGGTGAAATCATCCAAATGATTCTAGTGAAGGTGTGTGGAGTTTGAAAACACAGCGGAGCACTTCCTGTATTTCCACATGATGACATCACAAGGTCGACTTATGCTCCAGTGCGACTTATACTCCAGAAAATATGGTAATAAAATGTGAATACCCAGACTAAGTTTCCCAACACTCACAAATGTGTGAATGAATATCTGTATAGTAAATGAAAACACATAAAGCGACTACTGGGAGAAACCGGACCAAATCCTAGTGCCGTACTGCGATATCATGGTATTTTTCACATTCGTGGGGCCCCGTGCTGCACTCTAGGGCCCAAATAGTGTCAATACAAATTTTCCGTGCGACGCGTCTGATAAATCCTTTCCGGTGACCTTTGAGACCGCCCCCCCGCACCAGCTGAACGTTGTCATGTTCCACTGTTTTGTTTTAACTCTATCACGTAACCCCGGGAGACCGCAGCGCCAGTCAGATAAACAGTCAAACCCGAAAGAGCACTGATATGAAAAGCATAAGTCCTGGTTAAAAGTTAATGGAGGAACAAAGGGAGTGAAGTAATAGCTTCTGTTGTTTACCCATCACACGTGTCACTTCGTCGGCGCGTTCGTCCAGAAGTCTGCTATCCCCAAAGACCATAATTCTCCCGGAGACCGCCGACCTTTTTAAATATTAACGTTTCTCCTCCCATTTTCTGTCTCGTTCACCGGGGCCCTTCAATCTTCAATCTAACAAACAAAAGAGAAAAATCAGAAGTTGCGTTGTTGTTTTGCAGTCAGAAGTAAACCGTGAAATAGGTCAAAAAGTTTAGTCAAATGAATTATAAATATGTAATTTTGTAATATGGTGTATTTCCACGTGACGGACTAAACCCAGCCACAAACATATATAAACATACATTTCTACAGTGAACTATTCCCATACTGGGATTCTAATTTAAAGATGCACTGTGTAATTTTTCTGGATAAGTGTCCACCACCTGCCTGTCTCCATGGAGATGTCATTTCTTGTCTTGGAATGGCGTTAAACTTATCTATGCTGCATTTATTCACTTATTGTTGTTTTTTCTTGCTCCAAAATGTCTTGAAAAACGTACGTACTTAATGTGTACGGGGTCGCCTCTCCATAGATCTGACCTGGCTGTAACTTGGCCTAGTAAATGGTCACATTTTGATATAGTGCTTTCTCCACCTTCAAGTCACTCAAAGCGCTTTACATCAACAAACCGCTCACCCATTCACTCACCAGCGTACGCAGACACTGGGGGCGAGGTGGGTTAAGTGTCTTGCCCAAGGACACGACGACAGTATTCATCTGTGGGAGCTGGAATCGCACCGCAAACCTGTGGGTCAGTGGATCTGACTGCACTAGAGAGCGGGATTTGAACCAGCAACCTTCAGATCAGTGGACAAACAATCTACCAACTGAGCTACTGCCGCTCTAGTGGTGTCAATTGCTCGTCTCCATGGATGTAGAAGTTTAATGCCGTACTTTGGAATATTCCAGGTAAAGCAATAACATCTCCATGGGGACGAGGGTTGAGTAAAGCTGTGAAGTGGGACATTTGAATCTTTTTAGATATTTTATGAAAAAAACAAAAAAAACACTAGTACTAAACAGATTACATTACTTTTAACTGTTTACAGCTGCGGTGCCCAAACTCTTTTCACCGAGGGCCATATCTTGAAAAATATTCGACACGGCGCAGACCAGTGTCAATACAGTGGATAATTCAGATGGTGCATTTAACATAGCTTTGACGTCATAAATGAGGCTTGAAACATTAATTTTAGGTCTGTATGACAATGCAGTGTGGTGTTATTTAGGTTATAGTGGGAGGATTACTCAGATTTGCTGTAAAAAGTACTGATTATGATCAATTGGGCCAGTTCAACTGAAGACCTGAGGGCCAATAAAAATTGGTCTGAGGGCCACATTTGGCCCCCGGGCCATAGTTTGGACACCCCTGGTTTACAGTGCTGGGAAGAGACATGAGCCGTGTGCCGGAGTCGCCCCTTAAACACGTGTGTTTGTGTCTGTTGGACCCTGAGGACATCGCTTCACCGGCTCCTGATCAGGTCCCATGGAAAGTACTGAAGGGTGCGTGAAAGAAAACTCTATCTCTATCTCTTTCTATCTCTCCCTCTGTTCCTTTATCCCGCTTTTCCCCCCTCTCCCTCGCTGTCTCTCTCTTTCCCAGTCTCTTTCTCTCTGCATTCAGCCTCTCTCTCTCTCTGCGCAAACAGGGCAACAAAAATAAAGCTGTGATATAACGCCACTGAGGGTAAAAGTATTCAGAGTATTCAGAGTATCCCTTAAACACGTGTGTTTGTGTCTGTTGGACCCTGAGGACATCGCTTCACCGGCTCCTGATCAGGTCCCATGGAAAGTACTGAAGGGTGCGTGAAAGAAAACTCTATCTCTATCTCTTTCTATCTCTCCCTCTGTTCCTTTATCCCGCTTTTCCCCCCTCTCCCTCGCTGTCTCTCTCTTTCCCAGTCTCTTTCTCTCTGCATTCAGCCTCTCTCTCTCTCTGTTCCCTTTTCTCTCTTATTTCGCTTCATTTCGCTCTCTCTCGCTTAATTTTTCTCTCTCTCTTCTCTCTCGCTCTTTCTGTCACTCTCTTTCTCTCTGTTGCCCTCTCTCTCTCTTTTCTCTCCTTGTTTTCCCTTGCTTGTCTTTCTCCCCTCCCGCTCTCTCTCTTTCAGCACCTCTCCTCTCCCTGTCCCTTTTTCTCCCTCCTTTCCCCTCTTTTCTCTCTTTCTTCTCTCCCTCTTTCTCTCTCTCCCCATCTCCTTTTCTCTCTTGCCCCTTCTGCCACTCTTTTCTCTCTCTCTACCTATCTCTGTCCACCTCTCTTTCTCTCTCTTTCACTTCTCTCTCCTTGTTTTCCCCTTGCTTCTCTTTCTCCTCTCCCTCTCTCTTTCAGCACCCCTCCTCGCCCTGTCTCTCTTTCTCCCTCCTTTCTCCTCTTCTCTCTCTCTTTCTTTTTCTCCCTCTTTCTTTCCGCTCCTTCTTTCTCTCCCTGTCTCCCTTCTGTTCTCTCTCTCCCTTTCTCTCTCACTCCTGCTGTCACTCTTTCTCTCTCTACCTATCTCTGTCACCCTCTCTTTCTCTTTCAGTTTTCCCTTTGCTTCTCTTTCTCCTCTCCCTCTCTCTCAGCACCCCTCCTCTCCCTGTCCCTCGCTCTCCTTTCCACTCTTTTCTTTCTCTCTCTACCTCCCTCTCTCATCCTCTCCCTACTCATCTGTCGCCCCCTCTCTTGACCTTTTCTTCCTCTACTCTTTATCTCTCTCTCCCCCCTCCTATCTGTCCCTCTATCCTCTCTCCCTCCTTTTCTCTACCCCTCTCCCTCTCTTTATCTCTTTCTTTCTCTGTACTTACTACGCCTCTCTCCCAATCTGTTTCCTTCCTTTTATACTTTTTCCTTTCTGTTTCCCATCTCCTCTTTTTGACCAACCTCCCCTCTCTCCCCCTTGTTTATTTTCTCTCTCTCCCTCCTCCTCTCCCTCTCTACATCTCTTTCTTTCCTACTTACTTACTACACCCCTCTCCCAATCTCTCTGCTTCCTTTTATACTTTTTCCTTTCTCTTTCTCATCTCCTCTTTTTGACCAACCTCCTCTCTCTCTCTCTCGCTCTCTCCCTCTCATTTATTTTCTCTCTCTCCCTCCTCCTCTCCCTCTCTCCGTATGTGTGTTTTGTTTGTGTGCGGCGGGCTCGTGTCTCTTCCCTCTTGTTTTCGTCCCCAGTCGCCTCTCGGAGATGTGGCCTTAATTACGTACCCGGGTGTCCAATTAACGGGCACCCACGATGGCCGGTCGTCGTGGCGAACAGGCGGTGGTCGAGCGTCACGTTGGGGAGCGCCCTCGGGACCCCCCTTTTTAGCCCCGGGGTGGGAGCGCAAGGGGTTAACAAGTTTGGTCCACTTGTTAAAGCGTCTTAAGAGAAAAGGTGAGGTCTGCCGCCACCTGTGTCTAAGTCATCAAGAATCCTCCAGAGACAAGGAAGCTATTGTTTTGTCCGTTCAGTTACGCTAAATTAACGTTTATTTTAGTTTTAAACCAGGTTATAACGTCGTTTAAGCCTCAAAGACATAACTTAGGTCTTCTTCCACTCAAAAGCGCAAAGCTGTCAATCCAAAACGTTTTGTGTTTTTTTTTTATAATGTCTTCAAATTGCCTTAAGAACCCATGGGTCAAATTTGGCCGCAGTTAATTGCTGCTGTCCAAAATGAACAAACAAAAAAAATATGTCAAATTTAACTTCAAAAGCCCAGAGTGCCACTTCTGGCCCCTGCATAGAGACACCTAGTGGATGAATATTGAACTAAAATGAGCCAGAGTGGTAGTGATTTTGGCCTTGTGTTCTTGTTTCCGTTGGCCAAAGTGTGTTTGTACATTTGAAATTCAGTTCTAACATGCAACAAATAAGGCAAAAAAGAACATTGTCTCATGTCTCATTGTATCTGTGGTTGACTGATTATTTTCCTAAATTTAAAATAGTTTGCATTGACAGTGTTTGTTATTGTGATTCTGTGAAATGATACGTCTAAAGCCCAATGGGTCAAATTTGGCCCTGATCCTAAATTAGGGAATAAAGGGTTAAAATTAAAAAAGTGGATTATTTCAGTGTCAGTGAACTTATAGCAGTAATTTAATGCATTGTTCATAATTTCCAAAAGAAGAAAAGGGTTCTTGGGTTCTCCAGGGTTAAATACAATACGACACTACTACCAGTTATTGCGTTTAGCCTTATTTAAACTTACATAAGCTCGTTCTCTCCTTAGTGATGTTTTGAGGTGTGAAAAGATGGACTTAGCATGTAGGAAAACTTTAAAGGTCCACGGTGTAACCTTGTCTCCATGGAGATGGTATTGCTTCACTTGGAATATCCGAAACTATTTTGCGCCTATACCTTGAAAAACATGCATTCTTACTTTGATGGGCTTGCCTCTCCACAGATCTGACCTTTAACTTAGCCTGGTGGTGTCGCCCAGCTTCTAGACTCCACGGGGATAGATACGTTCAATGCCATACTGTGGAACATTTCTAGAAAAGCAGATCCTCCACCAGCAAAGTTACATAATACAGCTTTAATGAGCAAATTAAACCATAAGGATACAACATTATAGACTGTCATTGGGATCCACTGACCCACAGGTCGGCGGTGCGATTCCAGCTCCCGCAAATGAATACTGTCGTCGTGTCCATGGGCGAGACGCTTAACCCACCTCACTCCCAGTATCTGCGTTCGCCGTAAAGCGATTTGAGTGACTTGAAGGTTAAAAAATGTGACCGTTTACCATTTACTAAAGTTAAAACCTGTAAAAATACAAAGTAACCCACATTGTCGGACAAGCGCGAGTCCTTCTGCCACACCTGCGTCGGATACTTTGTCAGCCAGTCCGCATCTAGGTCACAAACAAGGAAGCGAGGAGAGGAAGGAAGGATCGGAGGAAGGAGGGAAGGGTTGGAGGGTAGAGGGACGGGGACAGGAGGCGAGAGGGAGCGAAGGGGGGAGCGGCCTGGGGAGTCCCCGGGTCCCTACTTCATTAAAACCAAATAAAAACAGGAGGCCATTTATCTCTTTCCCCACAATGCCATAAACACAAATAGGGAGCGCGTGGTCGTCCCTCTCGCCGTCTGTAAGCATACATCACTTCAGATAAAAGCGGCCGCCGCGATAGGTCGTATTAAATTGGAACGTAAGTGAAATTTTAGATTGCAGATATGACTGGAGGGAAGTGAGGAGGTGAGCTGTTTTTTTTTTTTTAGTGGTGTTTGGGAGCGAGATATTAACCTGCACCTCCACCATTTTTATTTATTTTTTTCGCTGCCGGGGACAACATTAAATCCCGTCTAAATGATGCGTTTTGCGGCGAGGATCGGTGCGGAAATTCGGGGAGCGGAGGAGAGGTGTTCAGATACGGATCACGGGCTTAAGGTGACACTGTCCAGCTGTCGGCCCGTTATGAGCCAGTTAGATTATCTGAAGAAAGCTAATTCAGTTTTATATTAAATGTCACTCTAACCTCAAGGGCGAGGCAATTTGGGTTTAACTGACCTTACAAGCGACGCTATTTAGGTCTAAAGTCGAGCTAACTGGAGGCACCACTCTGTCTGAGGCTCTGTTGCTTGAGTTGGTCTTCAAAAGGCCCATGTTACGCGATTTTCTGATCTATGTTCTAACGTTGTTTCCTCGTCACAAACACACCTGGAGTTGTGTTTTGTTTCATTCGCGCATGTTTAACGCACAAACTCTGCGTATTTAGGCTGAGTTCTTTCAAACAGAAAACTCTCCAAACACCGTTCCACCTCGTGATGTCATGTGGTACTACAGGAAGTGCTCCACACACCTTCACTAGAATCATTTGGATGATTTCAAAACTGGAATTGCCAGTTTCTAATGAACAAAAGGTAAAAGGTAGCTGTTATTCATGACATCACAAGGTGGAACAGAGCATTTTGAGCTTTGGGGGTGTAGACAGACTAATAATATTCCTCAAACATGTGTGAATGAAACAAAACACAACTCCAGGTGTGTTTTTGAGGAGGTAAAAACTTTATAACATGGCTTAAAGCTCACAAGAGTCAATTTTGCATAATATAGGACCCCCTCCCCTCACCTGGCCCCTCCCCCTCACCTGGTCTTCGTTCAGGTTGACCTGCGCTCTCCGGTCTTCTTCTGTCAGGCCAAAGCAGGCACACCGTCAGACAGCAGTAACATAAACAGCATCTAGTGGTGATATGCGAGAATACAACACGAACACGGGCAGGTCGGCCAGTCTGAATGATTGTCGCTTCAAATCCATTTCGTATTTGTTCCGCGGGATGAGTTTTTGCGCCTTTTTTATTACAGTGACTGAGGAATCAGAGAGGAATGCAAAAAGTAGTGTTAATATCACTGAAAGATGTTTTTTTTATGTCATTTTTGTGTTTCCAAAGCCCTCACTCCACTGCCACCACTATCCCCTGGAGAAGAGCAGATCTGATATCCAAGAAAGCTGTTACACTAAAGCTCTGAGCTGGCACTGACTCAGCTTCAAAGCTCCAAAACTGAAACCAAATCATCAATGCATTTGTATTAAAATAGTGTGTGAATCACGAGCGAATAATGTTACAATTGTGATCAAATAACCCACAATGAGATCTAGAATTTTTTCCTTTTTACCCAAACAAACTATCTTTAAATTTTGATTTTTAACTTTACCACACACACATAATTAATATTGACCTGTATGCTACATTTCGCACTTGCAGACTTGTTTATTTTATGCAGTTTCGATGCCCATTTGTGCCTCCAAGTCTGTGAGGACCTTCTACCATGGAGTTTGCTTGTTCTCCCTGTGTCTGTGTACGTTTCGGATACTCTTATATAGACCTGTCATGATAATTACTATAACAATTTATCGTTCAATAGATAACAGATGGAACATGAATTTAGAGGGTCAATATTTATCGTGTGTACATTTTTTTTGTACCTGTGGGAAAGTTTTGGTTATTTTTTTCTGCAGTATGATAAGATTTGAGCTGAAGATTGAATTATGAACTGAAATTATAAACTAATTACTTATGTTTAATATTACTTATTACTATGTTGCATTCTGCTTCTGTTTTATGGTTTGGTTTCAGTATTATCGTTTATCGTCTATATTTACTTCAGCAATATATCGTGCTTCAAAATTTGTTATCGTGACAGACCTACTCTCGTAAGTCTTTGGTAACATCACAGACTGTATAAAGAAGTGGACTGAGCGAGTGCGACGTCACCCACAGCGTTCGGCTCCAGCCAAATGAAGCTCATCGAGGCCGGAGCAGTTATAGCGACGAATTTGGAGCTGAGTTCCATATTTAGAATTCCAAGTATCCGCGAGTATCATAGCAACCAAAGAGCCAATCCAGAGCGAGGCTGATGAAGGTAACGCCCCTTCCCGCCCGCACCGCTGGTTTAGCAACGCTGTCAGTCAAACCTGTTGTCTGTTATTAATGTTCATATCTTGATTTACAGACACAATAGCAAAATAAAAACACCAGGATCATGTAGAGCGGGTTAATACGAACATTTTAAGACCAAAATGACGAGTCTGACAGCAGCACTTAGAGAAAGAGGGGCCACAGTTTTTCGATGTAAAGTGAATTGGACCCATAATCACTTCCTATTCGGAACGCGGCGGCTAGCAGGTTAGCTATGTCCATTTATATATACAGTCTATGGCTAACACTTTATAATAACCATACTTTAATTAGCCTTAATAAACCACAAAGATTTAACTCATAGTGTTAACAATGATTCAAGCTCATAACTACTTCATTAATACCATAATCCTAACTCCTAACCCCTTAATTAAGTAGTTACGAAGTAGTTAAAGAGTGTTACCTACCTTGATACCTACCTTTTTTTTTTTTTTTTCTAGGAAAGTTAATTTAATTCCTTCTCAAAAATGTTTTCAACTCTGAGACATCACCTAGCGCTAAGTCCTGTATCCAAAAACTGAGAATTAGACACTAGCTAGACCTCCCACGTGTTAAAAAATAAATATCCTTACTCATTCAAATCCAAAATAACTGCAGTGCCATTGACTCAAGCTTTGATGTATTTTGGCTTTATAATGAACGCACCATGACAAAGCTCTCTGTACCTGGGTTCAAACGTCAAGCCAATACAAACAGACATACCCCCCCCATCATCATCATCATCCTCCTCATCATCATCACCATGAAAAACCAAACACACTTCCTTCGACTAAATATGGACAAAGCGTTTGAGCCTAATTAGCGAGGATGGCGCGCTCTTCCTCGCTACGACCCCATGCTGTGAATTTGGCTTCACAAGACGGGTTCTGTGTTCGTCTATCAGGCATTATTCTAATCCGTCTTCGGTCTTATCGGCGGTCTTCTGGAGCGGAGGAGAGGAGCGGGAGGAGAGGGTGGGCTGGAGAGGGGCCTGCCAGTTCGTGTCCTGCAGGGCAGTGTAAAAGGGTGAATCTTAAAGGACACATATTAGACAAAATTGATTTATTTGAGGTTTTATTGTTGTTCCATCATCAGAAAAAAACAAAAAAACAAAAAATTGAGTTGTATTTTGCTTTATTCGTACTTATGTCATTACTCCGTTAATCCAAATTTGTCTTCTCTGAGCGCTCAAAAATGCTCAGTTCAATTTTGCCCAAATTGTTGCGTCACAGGTAAAAAAATCTTTCTCCTACTCGTTTTTTAAGGCCATTAACCATAACTACAGTCGTAATTGTGTTTACAACGAACGCATGGCTCTATTAGTTAGTGCCTGTGGTAAATATTTATCAGTTTTACATCAGCTAAGTGGCAGTTTTAAAAAGTTTAAAAGAAAAGTACAGAAATACAGGAAGTAGCGCTGAGTTCTAAAATGGAGTGCCTTTACCTATGTCATCAACTCATCAAAATTCCATCCATTTTATGAACAAGGAAAGCATTTTTTTCCTGACAGATTAAACATTGATTTGACAAAATACAGGTTTTGTCATCTATTTTCATTACTCTAATACTACTGTGCAACTTAGACACATGTTGGCCCTTGTTAACGCTTTGTTTGTTAGCTACATAGACTGTATATATAAATGGACATAGTTAACCCACTAGCCACTGAGTTCTAAATAAGAAGTGAGCATGGGCGACTTCCGGCTCCATCGTCTCACTTTACATTGAAAAACTGTGGCCCATCTCTCTGTAACTGCTGCTGTCAGACTCGTTATTTTGGTCTTAAATGTTCGTATTAACCCTCTACATGATCCTGGTGTTTTTATTTCGCTATTGTGTCCGCAAATCAAGAAAGGAACATTAAAAACAGACAAATCAGGCGCCTTCTTTCCCCGAGGTCGCTCCGCTAGCCTTAGCAACAGGTTTGATTGACAGCGTCGCTAAGAGCCAGCTCCCTACTAAACCAGCGGTGCGGGCGGGAAGGGGCGTTACCTTCTACAGCCTCGCTCCGGATTGGCTCTTTGGTTGCTATGATACTCGCGGTCGTAATTCCTAATATGGAACTCGAGTCCAAATCGGCCCCTTTAACTGCTCCGGCCTCGATGAGCTTCATTTGACTGGAGCCGAACGCCGCGGGTGACGTCGCACTCACTCGGTCCACTTCTTTATACAGTTTATGGCCAGCACCTCTACATACACCACATCTGCCGCTTATGTCCACGCGCAAAGAAAAAATATAAACTTCACCGCAAATAAAAAAACAGAAAAATTAAATATTAAAAACAGAGATGTTTTACTGGGTGGTCTAACCTGTTATATGCACTTTAACTGTACTGATGAGCGATAATGCGGCAGTGAACATACACTTGTGTCTCGTATCACTCCGCCATGTTCCCCGTGTTTCATACAGAAGAGGTTGAGTTTCACAGGTCCCCAGACGCCGCTGCAGACTGCCAGACACTTCCCTTTGTAAAATGGCTCTTATATTATTAAACACAGTCTGCCATTTGTGGATCAGACGCTGTATTTTTGAAAGTGACAGAGAACATGAAGTATTTATTCATTTATTGTTCATAGGTTTGGGTTGTGCCGGTCTTTAGTCCACAAATTCTATAATATATGGTAACGTGGGGAATCAGCGTTTCAGTTTTCTGCAGCTAAAACCTGGAACATTCTTCCTGAATATGTGAGACAGGCCTCGACTTTGACAATGTTTAAATCCGGGCTCCAAACGTTTTCAGTTTATGATGATTATTTATGCTTTGATTTGTTGTATTGTGATTTTAATATCTTTCTCGTTCTGTAAAGCACTTTGAGTTACTTTGTGTGATTGTGCTATACAAATAAACTTGCCTTACCTTGTCTAATTTGCATTAACTTGCTTAAAACTAAATATACAAACGTATAAACGCTGCATGCTTCCTGTACAGTGTGTATTTTTTATTAATAAAAAAAATAATAAGTGAGAAGAGACAAATTAATGTTTCTTCTACACCTCATTCTGGTACTATATGCAACATTTTGAGGTTTTTGTCCCATTTAAAGATTTAATAGTACAGATAGTGTAGCATAGTATAGTATAGAACGATAGTATTTAATTTTAAGTTGTTAATTTCCAGAGCAAAGGGGCCAATTTCGCATCGTTCTGAAGCCCATAGATAGACCAATTCTCCGTGTATCTAGATCTTTCGAGTCAGCAATTGCGATACAATGGATGCATGTTAATTAGCTTGCACTGTCTCAAAATAAATCCAAATAACAAACAAATTTTAAGTCATCTCTTTAGGGTTGTGGTTGACTGGAGCAAACTGGGGTCGTAAGCAGCTAAAAAGCAAAAAGTTGGGTTTTTTGTACTGCGTATGTGTCGACAGGTTACAGTTTAAAGTTTTAAGTTAACTTACAGCAGTGAAAGTTAGCTTTTGAAATGTTAGCAAAGACGACTGGCAAACAAGACGAGAATAACATTTTCAGTAAACAATTGTATTTATGTAAAAAGCTGCGATACTACGAAAATCAACTGTGCATCATATAAAGAAGTATTTTAGACGCCGTTGTCCGTATAAGGAAAACGTGCCCAATGCATTTGCTATTCATGGGTTTCACCGACTGTACAGGCGACATTTTGAGGACTTTTCACTAAAATCCAAAGTACAGAATAGGCTTTGAATTACTAATTGCTATGGCAACAGTGCTAATTGCTCTAATACTCATGGATGCAAGAACTTGGTCGGGAGTTTCTGACTGGAGGATCGCCTTCTCTGCGTTATTTGGACACAAAGAGAAAATGCAAATTCCACACAATAGAACCGGGAACCTTACAATTTCATCCTTACCATTTCTGAAAATATCATTCAAGTGTGTCTAGTGTTAGTCGATCTTGCGAGCGCACCTTACGAAACAGCAAAAGGGACGTTTGGTTGACTTTCACCTGTACCATTTCAACGCATCACTCCGTCGCTTTGAGACAGTAATAGAGAAACTGTAAAAAAAAAACGCGTGTGTATCTATTTGAATGGCTCTCTCCATAACCCCTGATCTGCTTCTGACCTGCACAGCCCGGCGATTCAATATAACGCCCAAACCGGCCACCCCCACCTGCTCCCTTCACCCTCGCACCTTTGCATGTAAGCAGGTTAGCTCAGGCTAGCGCTGGGCTAAAGGGCTACCTGCCTCTCCCGCGCGCCGAGGGTTCGAAGGTCAATCCGAGACTGTAGCGCGCCCTTCTTTTGAATGACATCCATATTCCAGCCAGTGTGGGAGAAACGGGGGGGGTTAACGGAAGCCGGAGAAAACGCGAGCCTTTAAATTTGAACTTCAACTTGACCCCTGACCCCTCTCTTCCACGGCTCGGATATCAAAACACAATACCATCTGGAGGGCCGTGCGGGGCTGCGGGAGCACTAAGGGTTAATATCATACACTTAGGGACCAGAATACAGACTTCAATTATCTCCCATTCTCACACACGATCCTATTATTTGATCCGGCAGTGGTGGACAGATGGGTTGGGGGCCGGTCACATCCGCTTTTCCGGGTGCAATTCCTGAGCAAAGCCAATATGGAAGGCGAGATAGAATGGTGAGAGAGGGCAAGTGAAAGGGTAAGGGGAGGGGCGAAAAACCAAAGAGGGGTAAGAGAAGGTTCTGAGACGGGGCAGAGGAGAAAGGAGGTAGTTTTAGGAGCGAAACCTGAGACTTGAGAGAAATTGGACGCGGCCCACCCTTTCAAATGATTTCATGCTATTCTTTACGATGGGAAAGTGTTTGAAGGCGATGGGTAAAGACACAGGAAGTTTCAAGACGGAACAGCTGCCGGGATCAGGAACGCTTTTGAAAATATAGAATTGAAATTGTCTCAAAAAGTGTTCCAAATATTCCCCATTTGGTCTAAGCTTTTGAGACAGATTTTTACCAACGCCAAGGTCTTCCTTACTGCTTATCTTCTGTCGGCTGTTAGCATCTCCACCGCTAACCCTGTCTGGTCTGTTTGCAAGGAAACACCAAAAAGCACTAGACACATTTGAACGGTATTTTCAGAAATAGAAAGGAGGAAATTGTAAGGTTCTCGGTTCTGTTCCCAGACAGCGGGGGCCTTTTTATGTGTGGAGTAAAAGTCCTCAAAATGTCGCCTATGCAAGACGATGAAACCCATGAATGGCACTGGTTGAAGGACGGGCCAAATGCAGTGGACATGTTTCCTTATAAGGACAACGGAATCTGAAATACTTCTTTATATTACCGTATTTTCCGGAGTATAAGTCGCACTGGAGTATAAGTCGCGCCAAAAAAAAAAAAAAAAGCATAATAATGAAGAAAAAAACATATATTTCACATATAAATCGCATCTGAGTATAAGTCGCACCGCCGGCCAAACTATGAAAAAAAGTGTGACTTACAGTCCGGAAAATATGGTACGCATAATTGATTTTAGTAATATCGTAGCATTTTACATAAATACAACTGAAAATACTGTTCTCATCTTGCTTGCCAATCATTTCAAAAGCTAACTTTCATCGGTGTAAGCTAACTTCACTTCGAACTGTAACCTGTAGACACAAACAAATTAAACCATTATTACAAAAACGAATGAACAAAAATATTTTTCCGTTTCTGCAAGTTCACATTTGGTCAACAACTTTTATTAAAACTCCAAAACTCTTACGCTGTTGCTAATGCTAACTTACACACACTTGATTGACAAAAATTAAACACTGTAAATAATATGCCAATCACACAAGTTACACCTTTCAAAAATATGTCAAATGCAATTCTAAAAAAAAGTAAAAAACAAAAAAAACAAAATCCATTTCTGAACATTCTGCTATATTCCCAATTGAATCCTTGGACTTTTTTTTCTTTTTCCCAATAAATAAACCATGAAACTCCAAGCCTGTAGCAGACGCTGATCACGATCTGCATAGATTTCAAAATACTGAGGTTAAAAGATTCATTAAGCGTATTCCCCAAATCGTCCGCTGCCTTGTACACACATAGATGCAGTGGATAAGGCATGTTTTCGGGGTAGACATCAGAAAGCGGGTTTTTCCGAGCTGGATTTCCATGTAGCATCGGGCCCAGGAGAGCTGCTTTACAGGCCAGAGAAGCTAGCAACGCTCATTTAATTACCGCCTATCAGTAGCATCGCAGCATGTAGCTACCGGTTTAAATGGAAGTTGGGATGGAGTGTGCAATATCGGGCGCAGAGGGCAAGGAGCAGAGGAGAGGAGGAGAGGAGGAGAGGAGGAGAGGGAGAGTGCACGAGTGAAAGAACAGTTGTACGTGTGGATTTCAAAGTTTGGCTCCAAGTGCTGGGAAAATGAAAGAATCTTCACGTTGATGGGGCCAAAAACCCGGTGTAAAGCTTCATATAGAAAATTTGAAAGAGTAAATGTATTCCCACAAAACAAAAGGTCGTCCGGCTTCAACGCACCTGTAAATTGAGCTGGTGATTTTAGCAACGGAAGGTGTAATTAACCTAAAGGCTCCGCACAAACAACTGCCTCACAGGCTTTTTATGCTGAGTGAGTCGTTTAAGTTTGGCTCGATCCAATATTTCAGAATTCAATACAGTCATTTGCATGTTTTATATCAGTATTTGCTTTGTCCATTACTGATATACTAGGGGCAGAGGAGGGTCCAACACCTGCCTGTCTCCATGGAGATGTTAATATTCCAGGATGGCATTAAACGTATCTATCTCCATGGAGACAAGCCACCGGGCCAAGAAGCAGGTCGACTTCTGCGATCAAGAACTCGTGTTTTTCAAGGTTTTTTTTGACTAATAAAAACATCTGGAATTAAATAAATGCAAGACACATAAGATTAAAGCCATACTGTGGAACAAGGCAATATCATCTCCACGGAGACAAGCCACCAGCCCAAGTAACTGGACAATTTCTGCAAACAGGAACTCAGGTTTTTGGAGCAATAAAAACATTGGCGCTTAAATAAACGCAAGACACATAAGATTAATTCCATACAGTGGAGCATTCCAGGCAATATCATCTCCATGGAGACAAGCTGGTGGATTGAGAAGTTACATAATGCGCCTTTACTCAAATTACTTTTGTCAGGGAGTCTGAAAACCCACTCATAAATGCAAAATTGTACTTCTTCTTCTCCTTGTTTCCAATACATCAATGACCCAATGGACTTTTTCCAATTCAAAAGATATATATTTACTTTTAAATTGTTAATCTCTATGGCAACTGTTCTCATTTTTCATCATTAATCCGGAACCCCTAGATAGTAAAGGGAAATGTGATCAAACTTCTTGGCCCACAAATCAAGAATAGAACCCCCCAATGAGCTCCTTAAAGGTCCCATATTACACTGTTTTCTGATCTATGTTCTAATGTTGTTTCCTCATCACAAACAGACCTGGAGTTGTGTTTTGTTTCATTCACACATGTTTAACACACAAACCCTGCATATTCTGGCTCAGGAGTTCTTCTCTCAAACAGAAAACACTCTGTTCCACCTTGTGATGTCAAGTGCTCCACTGTGTTTTTAAACTCCACACACCTTCACTGGAATCATTTGGAGAATTTCAGCCCTGGAATTGCTCATCTCTACTGAACTAAAGGTAAAAGGAGCTGTTAGCTTGAAACCTACTGCTTCATGACGTCACAAGGTGGAACAGAGCATTTTGAGCTTTGGAGATGTAGACAGACTAATAATAAAGTGTTACTCAAACATGTGCGAATGAAACAAAACACAACTCCAGGTGTGTTTTTGAGGAGGAAACAACATTATAACATGGCTTAACGCTCACAAGAGTCAATTTTGTGTAATCTAGGACCTTTAAGTGAAAATCTTTTCTAATTAAAGATGAAAACAAAAGGACCCCCACCACCCCTTATATTACCAGGACAAGACAGGCCTTTTGTAGCACTGACCACACTCTGATGTTCCCTAACCTGCACTCTCCCCGCAACATTGTACGGTGGGACGTCGCCCCGGGCTCCCCACCAGCTCCCTGTGTTCCCTCAATGAGCGTCCTCCCCGTGGACACGAATACAAGGCCCTCCACTCTCTCTGTACCTCCTCCGCTTCCCCCGCCCCGCTCCCCTCACTCCCGCTGCCCCTCCTGAACCCGCTCCGCCCCCCCAGGCTACAGCTGCCCCCGCCCGGACGGAGGGGGACCGCCCGGGGCCAGTCTGGGAGCTGGCCAGTGTCGCCGAGGCTCGCCGCAGCCAGACAAACACCAGAGAGACCAAAGGATGCGGTGTCCCCACAGGACTGACCCCACCCCTCAAGGTTTTGGAGATAAATGGTGAGAAATGGTCTGGAGGAGTGAGGTTAGAATTTAAGCTTCTGAAGGAACTGAGTGGTTACAGGCCTCAACCACAAACGCAAAAGTGGAAGTTATTAATGACAGTACAAAACGCTTGTCTTAAAATTACTGAGTAACCGAAGGTCTTTCTTTTATGCAAAAAAGTAAAAAAATATATAGTTTTGCCCTTTCAAATGCTTCAAATTGCTTCTTTTAAGGCGCTGTTGTTGGAAATGTTATCGCTTTGCCCGGAATGTTCCACACACACTGGCATTAAACTTCTCCATGGAGACAGGCAGATGACGCGACAAAGTCAGATCTGTGGAGAGGTGACTGTATTTTTTTTTTTCCCCAGTAATAAACACCTGTAATTAATAAACTTTCAAATAATTTCATGTCAACAGAGTGTGTTTTTTAGTGTTTTTATGGTTAAAAGTACATTCTTGCTGTCAGCCGAGTCTGCCCTCCACAGATCTGACCTGTAACTAACTTGGCCTGCTGCGCAACCTTCTTATCTGCGCGGGGCGTTCATGGGTTTCAGCTTCTTGTTTATAGGTGGCATTTTGAGGACCTTTCACAACTCGGAAGAGAATATTTTGCGTTGAATTTCTGTGGCGGTGACTGTGCTAATTTCCCATCTCTCTAAAACCCATTTATTTGCTTGCAGTAGCTTATATGGTAATTTTTGACATAATATTTGAGTAATTTTAAATGTGAAAATGTGGAGTGTGATGTTTTTAAATGAAACAATGGGAGAATGCATGGTTTGATTGTAAATGGATGGATACTTAGATGCTTTTTAATAGTTTGTAACCTGCCCGGCGACTGCAGATGGAAACTTTATCTCTTCTTTTATGACATTAATGTGTTTGTACATGGTCCCTGTTAAAACAAACCAATAAACTAAACTTTCATATTCATAATATCTTCATTGAGAGGTCGCTGATCCTCCAACAACAACAAAAAAATGATGTAAGTTTCCTTTAAAATTATACATTAAAATCAAAATCGTCTTGGGACTGACGACTACCTTTAACACATTTGCATCTTTTCCCTGCCAAGCCTTCAACCTAATAACTAGAGCCGGTCTGAATCCCGCTGTTACCCCATGTTACCGCATATCTGAATATAGTAATGATAGCGTATTATTACATTAGCGTCCGTCATCATATGGCGTGTAGTGTTATCGCCACGGAGCGGTCGAGGGCCAGTCATCGCGGCTCTGATTACCCCGTGATGGATGTGCCGGGGCCCGAGGTGCAGATCACTTAATAAATATGTCCACAAAGGTTTATTTCCTCTTAATGGCACTACCAGCATGGCATCCATTAGCACTGTGACCCAATTTAGACACACACACACACACACACACACACAGTTTAAACGCGCAGTCAAATCAAAGCAAATCAATGTCCCCGCCACGCAGTGCCAGTGAGGACTTCTCCGCCCGGGATAGGACCACGAAGAGGAGGGGAAGGGGGGGGTGACGGGGTAAGTTTGAGTGCCATTATGAAGCCCGAGGGCGGAAACATTTGCCCAGACAGCGTGAGACTAAAGCAGTGTCAACAACAATTAAGACAAAGTGGCGTTCGTACAGATGTGGGGACAGACAGGAGACTGGATACTGGGGACCTCCCAGCGGCAACATGGAGGAACTGGAAACTCGCTCAAACTTTTTACGCTGCCGAGGAACAAGTGCCTCACAATGAGTCTGTAATTAGCTAAACAAGCGAATCAGGGACTAAACAAGAACTTAACTAGGGCTAAAGTAGCTTATACCAGGTGTGAACATGACATAGAGAAATCACCGTATCAGGACTAACTACTGACTTAAAGGTGCACTGTGTAACTTTCTCCCACCTGGTTGTTTCCATGGAGATGTTATCGCTTCTCCTGGAACGTTCCACAGTCTGGCATTAAACTTTTCCACGGAGGCGACCATGTGACGCAACCAACAGAGTCAGATCGGTGGAGAAGTGACAGCATTTTTTTTTTTTTTTGCAGTAATAAACATCTGTAATTAATAAACTTTCAAATGATTTAACGTCAGCAGCTTTTGGAAGTTGCAGCCTGTGGAATAAGTAAGACCACCTAAAAAAATGTACCAAAGTAGAAGCATCGTACTCAAGTTTATTACATTTAAAGTGGGACTAAACACCTAAACTCCGCCCACAACCACATTTCAAATAGAGCGGCTATACTGGGAAGAACCTGGAAGACTAAAGAAGAGAGTGAGAGAGAGTGAGGGGCGGGGTCTGGAGGACTAAAGAAGAGAGTGAGGGGGGAGGAGGGGCGGGGTCTGGAGGTCTGGAGTGTGATTGGTCTTACAGGTGTTCAGGTTTCAAGCTCCGCCCCTGCAGCCAGGTGTTGGTGATCAGAAACACCTGGCTCTAATCAGGGCAGTCTTGCGTGATGTCACCAAGCACTTGAAACCGCAATGGCCACTGGAGCCAGGACACACCCATTTTTATACATTTTTGACCAGAAAGCTGCAAATTCACCGAGTTTGTACTAAAATTACAATAAGAACGCAAGGAACTGACGCTATTAAAACACCACATAAACAGTTTAGCAGCGAAAAAAAGTGGATTTGGTGTTTGGTTCCGCTTTAAAATTATCTTATGTTTCGCCAAAGTGAATCTAGATGAACAAAACATAACTCATACTATCCGCGTTGCCTATTTCAAACACCAACACAATACCGGCACTGCCTATCTAATCCACAACAAGTCCTCAGACGGCTTCTATTCACGTAACCTCGACGGTTCTGCGCGCCGCTCTTACGTTAAACCTATTTATTCTCCTCCATAAGTCGCCGACGCTCGGCTCCCGCGTTTCCCCCCTCTCCCTGCACCTCGCCGCCGAACAACAAAACATGAAATTAGACCGGCGTGTACGTTTTTATCCCGTCCGCCCGGCTATCGGCTTTTGGGGTTGAAAATCGCAGGTAGCGGCGTGTTTAACATTCTCTTGTCAAGCGTTCCTTCCCGCTGGGACAATAAATGCTTGTCCAGTTTTGCTCACAGCGGAGACTCTAGATTACAAACAGCGGGAAGAATGCGAGAGTCTGAAATACAATACAGATAAGGAGCTAGTGCTGGTTACTCTCCTCTCTTTAGGAAGCCTGCTGCGTTCTAATATTTACACACAACTAGAATGGCAAATGTACCGTAACTTTGCCCACGCGTTCCCTCTTTCAGTTTTTTTTATTTTTTTTTATTTTAGCCCACGGACCAACAAATAACACCTGGAAACGCCGAGCGAGATTTCGTATTGTCTTAAAAGGTAGAAGACGAGGTTTTGAAGAAATGAAAGAAGAGATATTGTGCTTTTGTCTGCTATACAGTTATAATCTATGACTCCCGTGGGTCATTTTTTAAAATTTGGAACATTTTGAATTGAAATATTGATCTAAAACAACTTAAAAGGCCGACATGACGCTATTTTCTGATCTGTGTTATAACGTTGTTTCCTCGTCACAAACAGACCTGGAGTTGTGTTTTGTTTCATTCTCACATGTTTAACGCACAAACCCTGCATATTTAGTTCTTCTCTCAAATAGAAAACGCTGCGTTCCACCTTGTGATGTCACGTCGTAATACAGGAAGTGCTCCGCTGTGTTTTTAAACTTCGCAAACCTTCACTAGAATCATTTGGATGATTTCAGCCCCGGAATTGCCGATCTCTATTGAACTAAAGGTAAAAGGAGCTGTTAAGTTGAAAACTACTACATGACATCACAAGGTGGAACAGAGCATTTTGCGCTTCGGAGATGTAGACAGACTAATAAACCAGGATTACTCAAAACATTGTGAATGAAACAAAGCTCACAAGAGTCCATTTTGTGTAATATAGGACTTTTAATTAAAAAAAAAGCTTGCTGACTTCCGAGTTGGAAAATTGCGGTGCCCAGTGAGGCATCAGGAGCCGATTCCCGTCTGCACCGATACGATACCTCGCCGCAATTGTCGTCAGAACAAAGTGTAACTCTCCCAAACCCTGCTGTTCCCGTGGACAGCTGCACGTCACGCCACCAAAATGACGACGCGACGCTGCCGACTCCTGCGCGTATCACCCATTAAGAAAATAAAACTGGAGAATGAAGTAAGTACAGAGCAGTGGGTTTGTACCGTGGAGGTGGAAATGGAGGTAGATTGATGCAATGAGGTCTTGAATATAGGAGAATAATACTAATAAACTTGCACGAATCACACAAAATACAACTAAAAGGTCCAAAAAGCCAATAGGTCGGCTTTAAAGTGAAATTTTAATCTAAGAATTTGGGGAACAGAAGGTTGAGACAGGTGTGAGTGATTTGTTTGAGAGTTACTTTTTTTTTTTTTTATCACTATAGGACTTTCGGCTCCTTTGTGGGATCTGAATCACTTCAAAGAGCCGTTCAAAAGACTGGCTTTTTTACTATTTATTTATATGACAAAAGCCGATGTGAGAACTCATTTTAACAATAAACTAATCACAAAGAGAAACGACCAAGGCTTGAATGTGTTATGACAGAAGTTGATGTGAGAACTCATTTTATCTACAAACTAAACACAGAAAGAAACGACCAAGGCTCAGATCTGTTTAAAAAGGTTCAAACTGAGAGTGGAGGTAAATGGTCAGATTTCCACCTTCAGGACACTCAAAGCGCTTTAGATCGAGGAACCACTCACCGATGTGCACAGGCGCTGGGGGTTAAGCGTCTTGCCCAAGGACACATCAGCAGTATTCATCTGTAGGAGCTGGAATCGCTGAGTGCTCAACCAATGATGTCTTTAAGTTGAGAGCGGGATTTGAACCGCCAACCTCCGAGTCAGAGGATGAGCACTCTCCTCACTGAGCTACTGGCGCCCGACTGTGTTTACTCTTTGAAATGATCAAAATCCAAATAAAATGTTGCGCCACAATAATAATAATAATAAAAATAAAGTAATTGGTATTATGATTTCAAATTCGTTTTTTGTGCAGAAATCTCTCCGCCGTGTCGCCTGCTCTTCTTCTGTGCTGATTCTTGCGTTGGATCAGCGTTAATCAGTGTAAAAATGCGTAAAAATTAGAAAGAAACAGATTCGGTTCTTTTAAAAAAAAACGAGATCCGGTTCCAATCGTTCACCTTAAGGAACCGTTCAAAAGAGCCGAAGATCACGAACGTCACATCGCTGCTGTTTATCTATTAATTTTACTTCAACCGAGCAACCAGCACCAACAAACTACACCTGGAATCACTGTGCAAGATTTCCATTTTCTCTCCGAAGGTAGAAAAACATTGAAGAAAATTGTGAAGTGAAATTTTAATCTAAAAATTTGGGGAGAAAACGACGGACGTAGGTGTGAACGATCGGTTGGGGGAGTAACTTTTGTGGCGCAAATGTAGAAATAAGTTGGGTAAGTTTTAAAACAGAAGGTTGCGGGGGTGAAATGCAGATTTATTGTCTAAGCTGTGACGACGGAGGAGATGCGAACGCGAGCGGATTCACAGGAGGCCCCTGACACAGCGCGTTAGTCCCACGGCAAGACGAAGTAGATCATGGGAGTTACATTAGAAGGCAATGAAATGAGAAATGACTTTTGGTGCAAACATCAAAATGTCTGCAGGAGAAATGCAGGCTCCAATCTGACAATGAGAGTGTGTATAATGTACTGAAGTTTGAGAGGAAGAGCATGTTCACGAGGCTTTACAGAGTTACAGTTAGTATTATAACTATATATTTATTCATTAATAATAAATAAATAAATACAAAACAGGAATTGGCACAAGGATATAGTTAAGAGAAAAGAGAGTTTTTTGTTTTTTGATGTCCTTTTTTTAGAGGTGCATTTGTAATAAAAACAGCATCGATTATGTTTTTCATTTATTTAAAACCTTCAAAAGCTCATTGATTAAAGGTACAGTACGTAACTTTCTGGGTTTGGCGTGTCACCTGCATGATTCCGTAGAAACAGACCGTTAAACCCGAACGTTAAAACCACACTTGATTCTTTTTACGTAGGGGGCGACGGTAGCTCAGTTGGTAGTGTATTCGGAGCGTTTGACCGCATGATCCGAAGGTTGGCGGTTCAGATCCACTGACCCATAGACGAACGCTGTCGTTGTGTCCTTGGGCAAGACGCCTCGCCCCCAGCGTGTGCGTACACTGGTGTATGAACGTGCGAGTGAACGGGCAAGTGCGTCCTTGATGTAAAGCGCTTTGAGTGACTTGAAAGTATAAAAAATATGACCATTTACCACTTGACCACGTTTGAACATGAGCAACTGCAATTTCCCTCGGGATTAATAAAGTCTCTATCAATCTGTTTACTTCGAAACACTCTCCGTGAAGATAGATAGATACGTTTTAAGCCATACTGTGGAAGTTTATGGCCAAAGGAACAATGACGCATTTACAAAAAAAAAAAGCTTTTCGGTGTAACAAGCACAACCAAAATGAAAAACATGCTTTCATTTTAGTTTATTTCTTGGCTAAAAAAAGTTACATACTGTGGCTTTAAGTACAGACAGAGAAAACTTGGCTAATAGTAAAATAAATGTAAATCTGTGTCACTTTTGATGAATGAAACAGTTTAGATCATTTTAAACACACACACATGCCAATTATTTCATTGTTTATTTATTATTTCTCTAAATCGGTTATTCTAATTAATAATGCACAATAATTGCCAGGAAGGTAATTCGCCTTCAAAATAAAAATAAAAACATTTTTAACAAGACAAACTGGAACTGGAATTGGGTTGGGAAAACTTTTTGTCTATCAGCCTCTAATTGCCAAAGTTTGGATCAATTTGCATTTTTATTTTGGCCTCATTTCAATGTTTTCCCATTATTATATTATATGGAATCCTTGCCAATAGTAAAACGCTTTTGATTTTCTGTCTGTCATAGTTAGAGCCGAGACAGGGATACGGTTTGCATATATTTAAAACCTAGGATTACTTTTTAGTGGTATAGGTGCTCCTACCCAAACTCCCAACTCAGTAACTGCTGTAACGGCTATAGTGGCTTCTAAAGACACGGGCACAATAATCATTCTGTTCCGCCCACATACTAAGCCTATCCAGTGAACAAGCCGGGTTCACATACGCACCAGCAGATGTTCAAACTTCATCAGCGCTAACATGACAACAAGCGAAATTTTCCACAGTAGAGCATTGTCGAAAGTTTATTCAGACTGGCATCTCGTAACTAAAACGCCTCCGGTTTTTTTGTATCGCTGTCACTTCCTGATAGAAACAAGGCCTGGAGCTGATGGAGAATTGATGCCGAGTTGTAAAAGTTATTTGAAAGTCCGTAAAGTGCAAGTGTCGGTTACCTGTATACGAAAAGCCATCCCCGACTTGGAAAAAAGAGAATAAAACGAGCCTCCGGAGCGGACCGCATCTGGGCGTGGGCGTGAAACTGTTCCAGGAAACATTGTCTAAAAAGGGTTGACAAATTTGATCAAAGCTGGAAAAGATTAATTTGCATATTGGTAGGAATGCGGAAGTTTCTACGGAAGTTTTGACAGTTTGTGGGTTAATTAAGATGGATAGTAGAGGTATTTGATGAGCCCGGCCCGAATGAAGCGATGGAGTTTTTTCCGGACTAACACAAGTAACTACAAAATAATGTGGTCTATATAGTCTGCAATTTGTATTTTTGTTTTTTTAATACATGAATAACAGTGACTGGACTAAGCGAGTGCGCAAACTGTGAAGTGTATTGCTAAGGTGCACACACAGACTGTATAAAGAAGTGGCCTGAGTGAGCGTGACGTCACCCACGGCGTTCGGCTCCGGTCAAATGAAGCCCGTCGAGGCCGGAGCGGTTACAGCGGCCGATTTGGAGCCGAGTTCCATATTTGGAATTCCGACTGCAAGTGTCATAGCAACCAAAGAGCCAATCCGGAGCGAAGCTGTTGAAGGTAACGACTCTTCCCGCCCGCACCGCTGGTTTGGCGGGGGGCGGGTGCAAAGTCAGGGAAAGAAGGCGCCTGGTTTGTCTCTTTTTAATGTTCATATCTTGAATTACGGACACAATAGCGAAATAAAAACACCAGGATCATGTAGAGCGGGTCAATACGAACATTTAAGACCAAAATGACGAGTCTGACAGCAGCAGTTACGGAGAGAAGGGACAAAGTTTTCCAAAGTAGAGTGAATGGGAGCCAGAGTCGATGGAGCTGGAAGTGCGCCCATGATCACTTCCTATTTGGAACGCGGTGGCTAGCGGGTTATGCTTTGTCCGTTTACAAATATACAGTCTATGGGTACAGGAACAATTGTACAACTTTCTAAACCTACAATACACCAGAGTTTTGAACCAGCAGTTACAGGGCCTATTCACTGCACTTAATACTCAACGTGTCTCTCAATAATTGGCACGTTCAGTTTAAAGTCCCACTGTGTAACTTTTTCGACAAAGATATATTCTAAAATCATTCTGGATGTTTTCATTGCACCAAAACGCCTTGAAAAACATCCAGTGAGTGGGCTTGCATCTCCACAAACCTGACTCAAACCTGTTCCACCATATCTAAACATGGGGAATGAGCGTTTCAGTTTTATGCAGCTAAAACCTGGAACAATCTTCCCGAAGATGTGAGACAGGCCTTTTATTCTGCACTTTTCTCCTTTAATGTTAATTTTATGTTGATTATTTGTGATTATTTATGTTTTGATTTGTTGTATTGTGATTTTAATGTCTTTCTTATCCTGTAAAGTGCTTTGAATTACCTTACGAACTGTGGTATACAAATAAACTTGCCTTACCATATGGCATCAAACTCTCCAGAATGATCCAATATATGGTTTGAACCCATAGACTGTATATATAAACGGACACAGCTAACCTACTAGCCGCCACGTTCCAAATAGGAAGTGATCATGGCCGCGCTTCCGGCTTCTTCGACTCTGGCTCCAGTTCACTTTCTATTGAAAAACTGCCGCCCCTCTCTCTGCAACTGCTGCTGTCAGACTCGTCATTTTGGTCTTAAAATGTTCGTATTAACCCGCTCTATCGACAAATCAGGCGCCTTCTTTCCCTGAGTTTGCTCCCGCCAGCGTTAACAACAGGTTTGATTGACAGCGTTACTCAGCCTCGCTCCGGATTGGCTCTTTGGTTGCTATGATACTCGGCTCCAAATTGGCCCCTGTAACTGCTCCGGCCTCGATGAGCTTCATTTGACTGGAGCCGGACGCTGCGGGTGACGTCGCTCTCACTTAGTCCACTTCTTTATACGGTCTGTGTCTGTCCCTGTATTTCCACGAAGTACCACCACGAGTTAAAGAGTTACCTGGTGTCGCTTTAACGAAATTGTCAATGCAAAGATATAAGTTATTAGTAAAAAAATATATACATCTAAACCTCATACTGTTGAACTGTAGTGTGGTGGCATGAGTTCACCTGTGTTGTGAACTTTTGGACACATTACATTCCAACACTTAGGACCACCTCCCCTTTTCCCAAAAAGAGCCTCAATTGTCCCAAACACTGGAAGCCACTGGCCGGGCAAAGTGTTATTGAGTTATTGGCTGTGGGCCTATGGGGGCACATTTGGCACCAGTATCATGAGAGCAGCGTTTAGACCACCGCTGGGCACGTTTTCATGCCCCACCAACCCGGGGCCAAAACACAGTGGGGACAAGAGTGTAGCCCGGACTCCCAGGTAGCTCCCTTCCCCAAATAAGAAATAAATAAAAACTCAGACAAGGTTGCTCTGTTTCTAAGATTCTGTGTTGTGTTTAAGTGCTGTGCCCTTACCTCTCCTGCTCTCCCCTCCTCACGCCTCCATTTGATGTCATTACGTTCTGTTCTACTGCCCCCTACTGTGGGACAAAGGCTGTGGCGCCCCAGAGGTCACTATGGGGAGAGGAAGGGGTGGGGAGGTGAGAGAGACAGGGGGCATTTTTCTTCTATGGGACAATAAACGGCAAGTTTACCAAGTTCCCCTTTCTACCACATAAGGACGCCCAAAATTTCTGATAGGAAAGCGAACTTTACAAAAACATTATTGCAAAAAAGTCAAGGCAGTGAAATAAACCATTGATCTATTGAATGTATTATTCATTCAATCCCACAATTGATAGTGAAAATTTACTTCAAGCCTCAACTGACAAAGAAATGGTGGACGATCTGCGCCGACGGCCTTAACGACTCACACTACGTCCATTCGTGTGGACAAGGTAGGTGAAGTGTCTTGCCAAAAGGACATAACTCTATTGGGTTGGGATCAACCGACAACCTTTTGGAATCAAGACTCCTATTCTAAAACCTGAGCCAGTTAAGCCCCATCAAAATTGGGACTAATGGCCCTAAACCGGGACTAGCTGAACCAAAGAAAGTCATTGTCTTACTGCGTTAATTTGCATTAATTTTCCCCATAGACTTTTCAAAAATTCAAAAATCAAGAGTTTAAAGGCACCAAGCTGAGTTAACCAATTTTCATGAAACAAAAGCAAAAAAAAAAAGAAAAAAATCTCTCCAACTTTGCGGTTAGCTAGAAACTTACCGGATACAGTTGAAACCAGAAGTTTCCATACACTATATAAAAAGACACATACGCTTTTTTTTCTCACTGTCTGACATGAAATCTTTGTTAATGACTTAACTTTTCCTGTTTTAGGTCAGTTAGGATTAACAAAATTATTTCTATTTGCTAAATGCCGGAACAATGAGAGAACTGTTTAAAGTCCTAGTAATCTTACTGTATGTGAACTTCTGACTTTGAAGAAAGTAATGAAAAATTGTCTAAAAAAAAATCCTTCTCTCATTGTTCTGGCATTTAGCAAATAGAAATAATTCTGTTAATCCTAATTGACCTAAAACAGGAAAAATGTTGTCTGATTTCATGTCAGACAGTGAGAATAAAAAGCAAACGTGTCCAAACGTGTCTTTTTATATAGTGTATGTAAACTTCTGGTTTCAACTGTAAATGTTGACTAATGAACATAAGGCGCATCTGTTAAACCCGTAACGAGCTTTCAAACTTTTAATATACCATTTTTTCAAAAGGTCTATGGGAAAAATGAAACGAAATTTACTCGAGGAACCTTGCTGTCGAGTTCCTGTCTTGGGGAGGGGCGCGGGCGTTTGGGGGTCGTCCCTTTCGCGGATAACGAGACTTGGGGTCCCATCGGGGAACGAGCCGGACACATAGGAAATGGACAAATCTGTCAAACGCTCCTTATGTGTGAAATGTGGTCCCGCGAAGTTGGCAGATCAAAAACAGGCTTGTGCTGAGTGACAAGATTCACAACTATCTCAAAAGTGTCATGCGGTGACAATATGACAGAGACGGGCAACGGGCCAAAACCACACACATTACAATATGAAGATTTGGTCGGGACGAGTCAAAACAGTATCAAGAAACATGTCGAAAATGGACTGGAAATTTTGATCAAAGCAGGAAAAATAAATAAAAAAAATATGAATAACTATTACAACTGGTATGATATTGGGGAGCTTGGAGAGTCTACGACACTACAGGGTCTACGGGGCTGAACGGTTTGGATTACAATTACATTTGCGATTTTTATTTTAAACTACAGGATTCTGTTCGAAATTCACATTTTAAACATTGACAAAAAGGCTGAAATCTGAACTGACAAACTGATACAAGAGTCACATTTCAGAAGATGTTTGCGCAGAGCTAAAGTACAGTTAGCATTTTTGAGACGGAATACGACCCCATGGAGGCACAGGGAGGGCATCTGACACACATGGACATCTCAGAACATGTTTGTACAGATCTAAACTACACGGTTAGCACTTTTTGTGCCAAATAAAACAGGAGATTTTATTCTGTGTGGAGGAAAGTATGTTACTTCAAAAAAAAAAAAAAAAAAAAAAAATGCCGCATTTATGACCTGCTAATTCAAATTGCTAGCAGTTTTGATGCTGTTGCGTAGTAAAACTCTGAAGGAACAGCCTGGACCATAATCCTTTGCTTCGTTCGGGAAGCCAATGTAAGTAAATTACAGTAATTTACTTTAAAGTACAACGCTACTGAATACAACACTGTACCGTAACACTACCGCCAGATATAAACCAGGTCCAAAACGGGACCATTCTATGTCTTAGCGAGGACTGAACAAAGTTATTGGTAAGTTTGCAGTAGTTCTAAAAAAAGACTAACCCAAAAGAGGACAAAGGTTTCACATCTGCCATCTACAGGTAAAAAAAAGAATGTCATTCTAATGAAATGTGTATTTTAATGTGTGTTCACCCGCCCAGGGACCTGCACATGGAAAGTAGCAGTAGCTAAATCTGGTACAAATCATCTTTTCTTTTGTAAGATTAATGAATTTGTACATGGTCCGTGACAAATAAAGAAAGAACGAAAGAAACCATGTCATAGAAAAAGCCATCACCAACAAAAACACAACAAGAGAAGGAGAATTTCAAAGAGAGCGCGAATCGCACCAGGACTGAAGCCTCGGCACTGGCCCCCGTGAGCTTCAGGACGGATTTGAAAGAACTTTTACTGGTTTTACAAAGCTCTGAACGGTTTCAGTCCCATTCATCCGTCTGATCCGCTTTTATCGGGTCTCACCTTTGAACTGTCCCACGAGTCCAAAGTAAAACTCACGGTGAGGTGTCAGTCAACCTGAGGACCTGCCAGAGTTTATATTTTATTTTATTATCATTTTTAAAACCTTTTCCGCTTTACATTTTTTTTACTTGGACATAAAATATAACAAAAATTCAATACAACAAATTTTAACACTCCAGCTTTAGCGTTACTGTAACCTTCAGGAGCTTTATGTTTGACGTTTCTTAATGTCTAATTATTGTGCCGTGTTGCCGTTGTTGTAATTGTTCTTTCAAATATGATAAAGTAGATTGATAACTAACTAAATAAAGTAAAACTAATGACAAATACCTTTATTACAATAAAGTCCAAGTTACAACTTAAAGCAGCAGCATCAGCGCGTGAGAATAAGATAGATAATCATACTATACAATAATCTAAAAAAGTGTTTAAGACGCTCTGCGGCAAAACAAATGGAGGAGTGTGGTGAGGCTTAGGCTGCAGTTTTCTTGGTTCGGCCTCTGGGTTTTTTGGCGAGTCCTGGTGAAACCTGCGCCGCCGTTTCTGTGAGCTTAGGCAGCGCTTTCTTAGCTCTGGGACTTTTAGCGGGAGACTTCTTCACGCCGTTGACCTCTGCAGAAAAGTGAGATGTTAATAACTCTGGTGTTACGTAAGAGGGATTACATAAGAAGGAAGATAAGAAAACGCACCTCTCTTTTTAGTGACCCGCTTTTTCTTGACGGGACTTTCTTCGATATCTACGCTGTCCTCTTCAGTTACGGCTTTTTGTTTTCGTTTGGTCGCCTTCTGAAACGACAAAAGACGAGATCGTGAGGAGGTGTGCGTGAGCGTGTTAGCATGTTAGCGTGCTAGTATGTTAGCGTGTTAGCTGTTAGCGCTACAGTTTACGCCAAAACTCCGCTCTGGTCTTTGAAAGTTGTGAAAAGCGCTTAGAAACTCATCAGGGGGAATAATTAGGATGATCGGAATGAGTTAGGCAAG
>KN471141.1:38715-63386 GCA_000787095.1 Periophthalmodon schlosseri
GAGAGAAAGGAGAGAGGGGTAAGAAGGGGGGGAGGAGGAGAGATAGAGAGCAGGGAGAGACAAAAGGGGTGAAAGAGAAACATGGGGGTGAGAAAAGAGAGGGGGGGAGAAAGGGAGAGAAAGAGAAGGTGTGAGAGAGAAACGGGGGGAGGAAGAGAAAGGGAGAGAGATGGAGGAGATAGAGAGGCACAGAAAATAGAGGGTGGGAGGGGGAAAGAGAGAGAGGTGTGAGAGAGAAAAGCGGTGAAAGAGAAACATGGGGGTGGGAATAGAGAGCGGGTGAGAGAGTGAGTGAGAGAAAGAGGTGGGAGAGGGAGGGAGAGAAAGAGAGGTGGGAGAGAAAGAGAGGAGGGAGAGGAGTTTAGATTGAAAGAGAGAGAGAGAGAAGAGGAGGAAGAAGGTGCGAGAGAGAAACAAAGGGAGGAAAGGGAGAGAGGGGGAGAGAGGAAGAGAGAAGGGGAGAGAGAAGGAAAGACAAAGAATGAGGGGGGGGGCTAAAACAGATGAAATGGAGAGATAAAGAAGGAATTAAGAGTGATCACGTTGCAAGAGCAATAAAAAGCTTGGAAACATTTTATGGGCAGGATTTTCCAAGTCGATAAAACTGAGATACTAAAGTTTGTTCCTTTTGTCTGGGAATGTTGTTTGCCTCCATTCACAACAGAACAATATATTTTTGCCAGATGCCGTCCTCGCTCTGTGACCAAACCGTTTGCGGGCGAGCGCTTAACTTACTGCACCACTGTAATTTACGAGCCGACCATCGAGCAAGTATAAACAAAACATCTTAGTATTGTTAGTAGTTAAAAATGAAGAGAACATACAAAGTTTATAACATGTTCTTGTTGGTTCAAAAATGCCCATTATATTTTATTTTATTTCTTATGTTTTGTTAATGTTGTTAAATGTTTAAATGTGTAAATGTTCAAACCAATTCTTGTGATGTTGGGCTACACAATATACAACAGATATGTCAAATACTGGATTTTACAACTAGTTTCTATGTCAAAAATGCGTAAAAGACCGACTATTATTGCTTTGACACATATAAACCCTGGTAGGTATAATCCAGCATTTGACCGTGTACAAACCTTGGGTGACGCAGCCCCGTTGACAGAGCCGAACTCCAGCTTCTCGTCGTTTTCGGCCTTCAGAGCCCTGAGTCCCGTCTGAAGAATGGCGCGCAGTTTGTCGTAGGGCGGCCGGTCGTGGTAACCCAACTTCTTCACCTCCTCCATGTACCTCTGCAGCTCACCTGCGACACGTCCCCCCCAGTCACATCGCGTCGTTTACGTGCACAGAGAACTCAAAAGTGCACTAAACGACTGAAGGTGAGAGAACCGAAAGAGGTGCAAACGGGAGGGGCTTCGAGACGTTCAGGTGCGTATAGTAATTTAGCATTAGCACTTAAACTTGAGACCATAGACTGTATATATAAATGGACAAAGCTAACGTGCTAGCTGCCGCGTTCCAAGTAGTGAGCGAGCATGAGCGCGTTTCCGGCTCCGACTGCTCCCTCTCTCCGTAACTGCCGCTGTCAGACTCGTCATTTTGGTCTTAAATGTTCGTATTAAACCTCTCTACGTGATCCTGGTGTTTTTATTTCGCCATTTTGTCCGTAACTCAACACACGAACATTCATAAGAGACAAAGCCGGCGCCTTCTTTCCCCGCTAGCGTTAGCAACAGGCTTGATTGACAGCGTTGCTAAGCGCCCGCTCCCTGCTAAACCAGCGATGCGGGCGGGAAGGGACGTTACCTTCAACAGCAACCAAAGATCCAATCCGGAGCGAGGCTACGATACTCGCGGTCGAAATTCTTAATATGGAACTCGGCTTCAAATTCGCCGCTATAACTGCTCTGGCCTCGATGAGCTTCATTTGACTGGAGCCGAACGCCGTGGGTGACGTCATGCTCACTTAGTCCACTTCTTTATACAGTCTACGCTTGAGACAAACTGAATATGGTGAACAGTGTATTAAAACCTGATAATATGCCAGGAAAGTTGTCAATATTTGTTCCAGGCAATCAACAAATGCTCTTAAACAGCCCCCTCTGCTGGTAGTGGCCTGATACAAACCCATGGTATTGTAAGTGGCCGTGTGGTAGTTTTGAAGATCAAAAATATTAATATATACCCCAAATCATGCACAATGTTTTTTTAAAAAGGTGCACGATGTAACCTTTCTGGTGGAGGGTCGTGCCTGAAAAGTTCCACAGTATGGCATTACACGTATCCATAGAGACAAGTACAGAGGAGGTGACTCCACTCACAGTTTCAAGGTATTTTTTAAGCAATAAAAACACCTGGAAAAGACAGACAACTTGAATCCCATACTATGAAACATTATAGGCAAATCATAACATCTCCATTGAAAACAAGCAACTAGCATCCGCCCACCAGAAAAGTTACATAATGCACCTTTAAAGCCATTTTCATATACCATATTTTCCGGACTATAAGTCACACTTTTTTTCATAGTTTGGCCGGGAGTGTGACTTATATGTGAAATTATTAAAATATGTAATTTCACATCTTCGTTATTGCCACAGTGACAAACATACGAGGGCGCTCTAGGCTTGTACCAGTATCTACTACGCGGTGCTTCATCGACCTCTGGAGTTGGCGGAGTTGTTCAGAAGCGACACCGAGGATGAAGAATTCAATGGATTTAGTGATTTGGAGTGAGATCCAGAGTAAACTTGTTAGCTTGTTTTTTATGCTTTAGTCTGATTATCTGTTAATATCTTACGTTAACACACCAGACACGTGTTTAGTTCGTTGTCTGTGCTTCATGTAGCTGAATAAATATAAATGTGTTACGTTAGCGTGATGTGCTGATATTCAGCCTGTTGTTCTCTATTTTATTGTTATTATTATAACTTGCCTTTAAAGATAAAATGTCTTTTCTTGGTCTCAGATTTTGTAAAATAAATTTCTCCAAAAAATGCGACTTATAGTCCAGTGCAACTTATATATGTTTTTTTCTTCATTATTATGCATTTTTTGGCTGGTGCGACTTATACTCCAGAGCGACTTATAGTCTGGAAAATATGGTATATCATTTTGTATGATACTTCAGCCTCACTGTACTCGCATTCAAAGAACTCTAATTTAAACCCTGACTGTTCTCCATCATCCCTCGCTCTTTTTCTCTCATCCTCTCTTACTCATCCTCCTTTCCACACTTCCATTCCCACCATAATGTTCCACTTTGGTTGCCGTGGTTTCGTTGTGTTTGGTGCGACTTTCCTCAGACGCAGACACACACACAGATGGAGTTGTAAACAACAGTTCGGCGGTGCTCAGCGGGGCGGAAAAGGAGGAGGTGTGACGTCGCTCCGTGTTCTGTGCCGCTCCTGCCTGAACCGACACCGCCCGAGGTCAAAGTGCCAACGTTAAAAAGGCAACTCGTACAACGGCGAGAAGACGGCGAGAAGGCGGCGAGATGCAACCACTTACAGCCACGTTACGGCGCATGTGAGAGAGGAGAGAAGAGGAGAGAGGGGAGAGGGGGAGAGAAGAGAGGGAGAGAGAGGAGGAGAGGGGGAGAGAAGAGAGAGGAGGACAGAAAAGGAGAGACAGAGGGGGAGAGGATAGAGGGAGACAAAGAGAGAAGGAAAGATAGAGGGAGAGAGAGAGGGAGAGGAGAGAGAGAGGAGAGAGGGAGAGGGGAGAGGGGGAGAGAAGACAGGAAGAGAGAGAGAGGAGGAGAGGGGGAGAGAGGGAGAGGAAAGAGAGGAAGACAGAAGTAGAGACAGAGAGAGGCAGAGATAGAGGGAGACAAGGACAGAGGGAGACAAAGAGAAAGGGAGACGAAGAGAGAGGGAGACGAAGAGAGAGGGAGACGAAGAGAGAGGGAGACGAAGAGAGAGGGAGACGAAGAGAGAGAGAGGGAGAGGAGGAGGACAGAGAAGGAGAGAGGGAGAGAGAGGAGAGGAGAGAGAGGGACAGGAGAAAGGGAGACAAGGAGAGAGGGAGAGAGGGAGATGGATAAAGAGATAGAGAGGGTGGGTGAGGGGGAAGAACAGAAAAGGAGAGAGAAGGGAGTGAAGAGGCAGTGAAAAGAGAGAGACAGGGACAGATAGAGCCAGAGACAGAGAGAGAGCAAGAGAGACAGAGCCAGAGAGAGAGAGAGACAGAGAGAGAGAAAGACAGAGAGAGAGAGAGAGAGCGCGAGAGGCAGGGAGACAGACAGGCAGAGGGAGGAGAGGGAGGAGAGAGAGAGAGAGCGCGAGAGACAGGGAGACAGACAGACAGAGAGAGAAGAGGGAGAGTGAGAGGGAGCTGGGGAGAGAGGGAGGAAAGAGAGAGGGCAGAGAAAGAGACAGAGATGGAAAACATAGAACAGGGATGAGGAAGAACATGCAACAAACTGAACTTTAGCATAGACACGGAGAAGCTCTGAGGACGGTGCCTGTAAACGTTGTTTCGGGCTAGAAGTCGTATGCATCACTTACTTAAAGGTGAACTATGGAACTTTTTAGGAGGGTATGGCGGACCCTCCATCAGAAAAGTTACACAGTGCAGCTTTAAGGACTAGAAGAACGGGAGAGGATTATGTCGATGAGTCGTTTACTTGTTAAATGTAGTAATCTGTGTACTAAGCTACTATATCCAAGTTCATTAACATTTTTATTATATGCTTGTTTTACTCACCTGGTTTGTCTTGTGAGGCAAAGCACTTTGTCATAAATTCTGAAATGTTTTCTCGACACCTAAGGAAGAAAAAAATAAAAATAAAGTTCTTCAAGGAACACACAAAATAATGTTAGTGTAATGTTGTTTCAGACAGAGACTGGAATTTCTGCCATAGACATCAACCAAGACATTTACAAGACAGAAAGAGAGAGAAAGAGAGAGACTAAGCGAGAGAGAGACAGAGTGAGAGAGAAAGAGATATCAACCTAGACATTTACAAGACAGAGAGAGAGAGAGAGAGACGGAGACAGAGAGACAGAGAAAGAGAGAGACAGAGAGAGAGCAGAGAGAGAAATCAGCCTAGACATTTACAAGACAGAGAGACAGGGAGAGAAAGAGAGAAAGAGAGAGACTAAGCGAGAGAGAGAGAGAGAGATAGAGTGAGAGAGCAAGAGACAGAGACATCACCCTAGACATTTACAAGACAGAGAGAGAGCGAGAGACAGAGAAAGAGACAGAGAGCGAGAGAGAAAGAGTCAGAGAGAGAGAAAGAGGGAAATCAACCTAGACATTTACAAGACATAGAGAGACAGAGAGACAGAAATGAGAGACAGACAGAGAGAGAGAGAGGGAGAGAGTGAGAGAGAGAGAAAGACAGAGAGAGAGAGAAAGAGACAGAGACATCAACCTAGACACTTACAAGACAGAGAGAGAGAGAGACAGCGAGAGAGAGAAACAGAAAGAGAGAGAGACGATCGAGAACGAGAAAGAGACAGAGAGACAGGGGGAGACAGAGCGAGAGAGAAAGACAGAGAGAGAGAGTCATCAACCTAGACATTTACAGGCACATTTTAGCACACTTTTAATGTGTTGTTAAAAAAATCATCTGAATACCGACATATCGACATTTAAAAAAAAAAAAAAAGATTTAAGTTTTTCTCAATATTAAACACCCCTAATTTCAGATATGGTTTGACCTGATTTTGGAGTCCCTCACGTAGATCGGGTCATGCAGTTTGTCCTCCCAGGGCAGACGGCCACACAACCACTGCACCAAACAGTAACCCAGGATCTCCAGGTCCGCTCTGCGGCTCGGGGCTGGACACACGCAAAGGAAAAAACGTTAATGTGCCGTTAAAACAAATCTCCATTCATAATAAACAACATTATTTTGACAAATTCCAAAATTCACTGTTGTGACATTTTGGTGGCATTTATCTTTGAATAAAAACATGATATTTTGGCTGAACAGTGTGTCATAGCAGATGTCTTGGGTTTTTGGAGTTTTAATGAATAAATATTAGGACGACTTCTTTTTACAGACAATAACTAAAAATGTCTTGGTGTAGACAGACATCTTGTACGACATCCTTCACATTTAGTTTGAAATTTTTATCTTGACAGAGACAGAGAGAGTGAGCGAGATAGAGACAGAGAGAGAGATAGGTAGAGACAGAGAAAGAAAAAGAGACAGACAGAGAGAGAGACAGAAGAGAGAGACAGACAGAGACAGAGAGACAGACAGACACAAAGAGAGTTAGAGAGAGACACAGAGAGAGAGAGCCAAAGAGAGACAGACAGACACAAAGAGAGTTAGAGAGAGACACAGAGAGAGAGAGCCAAAGAGAGACAGACAGACACAAAGAGAGTTAGAGAGAGACAGAGGGAGACAAAGAGAGTTAGAGAGAGAGACAGACAGACAGAAAGAGAGTTAGAGAGACAGACAGAGAGAGAGGGAGAGACAGAGACAAAAAGAGACAGAGAGACAGAGTGAGAGACAGAGAGAGAGATAGAAAGTGACAGAGAGAGAGACAGAGAGAGAGGGGAAGAACATGCAATAAACTGAAAAGTTTATTTTTTTTCATGAATAAAAATATTAGGACTTCTTTTTACAGACAATAACTGAAAATGTCTTGGTGTAGACACACATCTTGTACGACATCCTTCACATTTAGTTAAAAAATTTTTGTCGTGAAATATAAAAACTCCTACATTGTCAAAATATTTTAATTATTTTGGAAGTTTGGGTGGTCAAAATGCATTACAAGAGCACATGACAACTGACTGGAGTCAATATTTTATCTGCAAAAACAGTTCACTTCTGTTTTTTGTGACGTGTCGCTGACAGTAGGTTATTTATTCATGTTTACAGTACATTCATTTTTTACTCTTCCAAATATTTAAATGTCCTTAAACCTCGTGTCAGTTCATCACGATAGACTTGTCACAATAATACATTTGGAAGTATGGTATATTGCTACAGAAAGTACAATGATATTAGTACTTTACTGTACTGCACTGACAAAATAACCAGAAGGAAGAATAATCCTCGTAAACCCGTCTGAATGTGAAATATTGTTTAAAAAATGTCACTACTGTGTCTGTAAATCAAGATATGAACATTAATAACAGGCTAATGAGACGCCTTCTTTCCGCGAGGTCGCTCCCGCTAGCGTTAGCAACAGGTTTGATTGACAGCGTTGCTAAGCGCTGCTAAACCAGCCGTGCAGGCGGGAAGGGGCGTTACCTCCAACAGCCTCACTCCGGATTGGCTCTTTGGTTGCTATGATACTCGCGGTCGGAATTCTTTATACAGTCTATGGAAAAACTAGTTGAATAAGTAGTAGTAGTATTTAAAAAGTAGTAAACTATTATTATCTATGAGTCACAGAACTTAGAAAAAGTTCCCAACTAATGCAGATAAAGCTACACACGATAGATACTGAGCTCTCCCCCGTTATTTATTGAACAATATTGTAATTCTATAGTAATTGACAGGCCTACGTCTTGAAAATATCCACCCCCCACTCAAAGCTGTGGGTGGGGCAGTGGGGCAGTGGGACAGTGGGGCACTTACTTGCTCCCTTATGTGCGTCGATGCTTGTGAACTCGATGGTCCCGTCGTGGCACCTCTTGGGGTCCTCCTTGTATTCTTTTTGGACCCCGTTTGGAGAGTATTTGTACGCCAGCCCATAGTCCACCAAGTAAACCTGGTGCAGAGGGAAAAGAGGGTTTAGTCTTTATCTCAAATTTTTATGGCTGGTAATTCTCAAAATACATATTATTTCAGTAGAGCAATGTCATCTGCAAACAACAATCTTGTAAAGTAAAAAGAAAATCTCTCGCTTTCAAATCTGTAGTTTAGATGTGTGCAGCATAATTTTATAAAATGCTTGGGATATAAGTTGTAAGTTTGGCAGTTCATATATAAAAGTCAGCTCGAAAAACAAAACAAAAAACAGATTTTAAGACCAAAATTGCAACTATAGCAATCGTAATCCTTGTCAGAAAAAACCCAACTATTTCAAACATACCCGTATACATCTGAAAAAAATAATAGATCTTTTCCTTTTTGAAATTGTACATTAAGTAGCAGGAAGATTAAACAGAAATTGGATTCCTAGTAAGTAGAGAAGCACAGCCATAAAAGCCTTACCAAATTTAAATCCCATGAGGCCAGTCTTAAATTGTCATTTATAAATAGCTCTTTAATAACAGCACCAATGATACATTATTAATCTTCAGATTAAATATTTGCCCCCTCCTTGTTTTCCACTAAAAGCTGCCATCTAATCTGCCCCTGTTTGGAGCGCACTCACACACACCCTCCCTCCTCTCAGGACTTAATTGAATTTAATGAAGGAGCACCACTAGTGTTATGATAAAAAAAAAAAAAAAAAAAAAAAAACCATGGCCAGCCAAGACGAGACGCTTTTACAATCCTTTACAGACATACAGGGTGTTCATAAAGTCTCTTTACAATTTAAAATGTAATTACAAAGGCAATTGATAAGATATATTAATTAGATTTGTTCTGTTGTACTCAGTGGTTATAAAAGTTTTCAATCACATTGCATTTTTGTGTTTCAGACATCCTGTTGATTAAAGACACATCCTTCTGAATGAACCCCTAAGAAATGGCTCCTCCTCAAGAGAAGCACAATGTGTATCACGGTTTATTTGAGACAAAACAGATACACAGACTCAACGAAACTACTGAACAACGTCTGGAAGAGATCCACCATCACATTTGTCAATTCGTGGATGGTACAAGAAATGTATGGAGACAATGACAGTGTTCGATGGAAAGAGAAGTGGGTCACCAAGAACATCTGAGGAGCCCATATAGAGGTGTATTAAATGAGGTAAAAAACAACGGACAAGTCTGACTAAGGTATCTTATCAACTCCCTTTGTAATACATTTTTTTTTTTTAATTGTAAAGAGAATTTCATGGACATCCTGTATAACACTATAACAAACACTGCTGCTAATGAGTAAAAAAAGATTACACAGAATAGAAAAACTGCGCAGATGTCTGTCAAGTCAACAAGCAAAACTAAACATTGTATATACACGAGATAAAATACGTGATACATTCTGAACAAAATGTTAGAAAGATATCAGGCCGACTTCCACATTTGAGACATGTGCTCTACAAATAAACAGCTGTGATTAGATTGTCCAAAAATGTGACATTTGATTTGCTGCGTGTTTGGTCCTGTATCTCCAACATTTGAACAGAAAGTAGGAGGAAACAGCTCACCAGGCTAAATAAACGGAAAAAAAAAGAAAAAAAGTCTCCTCCCTATTTTAAAGTTGGTAACCAGGAAACATCAGGGCAATGTGCAGTTTAAGGCAGGTACATTAGTATTAATATATGGAGCACTGACCTGGTTCGGATCGCTGTGGCTCAACATGAGGTTGGATGCCTTAATATCAGCATGCACATACTCATGCTCGTGAATGTACTCCAAAGTATCCAGCTAATTATAAAAGATAATGATTCAATTTATCTGCCACAAATACTGTAAATGATAAAACAACAAGTTAATAAGAGTTAATATCTCACCAGTCGAAGGCCGAGCTGCAAAACTAGTTTTCTGGGGAACCGCTTTCCACATTCCTCAAACTTCTTCTGCAGATCTGTGCCAAGTCGGTCGATCACCATGAACCTGTACCTGAACCACAAACACAAGAGCAGCAATTATGATTTGCTTTTAAAGGCGCGTTATGTAACTTTTCTGGTGGAGGTGAAGCCCAACGTCTGCTGGTCTCCGTGGAGATGTTGCTGCTTTTGCACAGAATAACGTCAAGTGTTTTCATGTGGTTTCACTGCTCAGAAATACCTTGATCCATTCTTACTGTGAGGGGCGTCTCCTGTTCACAGATCTGACCTGAAACTACCAGGCCTTGTCTCAATGGAGATAGATTTGTGTAATAACATTCCAGGCTAAGCAATAACATGTTGGAGACAAGCAAGTGGCAGACCCTCCACCAGAAAAGTTACATAGTAGACCTTTAATTTCATAATGGGTGTCAGAAACCACACAAACTCCTACAAACAACACGATGATCTGATGTAACTTGCAGCTTACTTTCTCCCTCCTTTCTCGTGATTTCCTGTGCCCCAGTATTTGGGAACACCTAAACTCTTCAGCTTGTGCGACTTTATCCAGTCCTGAACTGCAACAGGGAGAGAAACCAGTAGTAATATAACATATATAATCCATACATTCATAGCTACAGTATATATACAGTTATGTGAAGAGTTTTACAGGTAGTGCACAGAATGTATGTATGATTTTCACTTCAGTATTTCTTAAACATTACCCACCTGTGACCTCTAATGATGTAAAAATGTTCAAATCAAATTATCATCTTACTGGTGCATGTAATGTTTATATGTACACAATTACAAAAACAATTAACATGCTGTTATAGATATTCATGTTTACATTTTGTGTTTTCTTCTCAAGTCGATCCAGCCAGAAGAGTTAGACTTTAATGTAATTCAGATAAACAAGTGAACACAGAACAAAATTTTGTTGCAAGTAAAAATCACCAGCATAATATTAGATAAAGTGGGTAGTTTTTAGATAAAAATTTTCAGGTTGAAGTGCCAGCAGTGCTTAGTAAATTACATTTAAGAGGAAAAGTATTGTAGAATGCTAGAATGATCCTACAAATTAACCTTATAGCTCTTAGGAATTGATGTGACCTCAGAAAATCAGATACTAATCAATACTAAAACTAGTATCAAAACTACATACTCATTTGCACAAGTATCAATACTAAAAAAAGTCCACATTCACAGGACAGAAATGAACCTTTCCTGAACATCTTTAAAATGATCTTGAGCTGTATCAGAACAAGTATAAGACACATAGACTAGTACACGCCCATGGACCACTATGGAACCTACCTGGACGACTGAGGGATCACACAGATATAAGGCCACACGGGAATAGAGAACCTACCTGGAGACTGAGGGATCACACAGATATAAGGCCACACGGGAATAGAAAAGAAAGTACTACCATTTAATGTCGAAAATCACATTCTATTGTCTAAATAAAGACAGTTTTTATTATCATAGTGGTATCTGAATCAGTATCGAGTATCAAGTATATTCCTTAGTACAGAAATTGCGTTTAAAATGTTAGTATCGTGACAACGCTACTCAGTATAAGATATTTAAACCACTAGGAGCGCAGCTGTTGCATTAAAAAAATTCAGTAACTTTTATGAACACCAGGCTAACTAATGTTGGAGTGTGAGCTGCTCAAAGTAATAAGAGTATAAATCCATTGAGGAGAGTCGGGCAGGGCGGCCGCCAGCTAATCTGCTGCTGGGACAAATATTTACCAACAACGTGAGAATCCACCATGAATAAAATATGAGCGCTTGGTTCCTTAGTAATATAACAGTTAATTGTCAGGGGAGAATGACATTTGGATTGTTATTATATAAAATGCAAAGCTGCGGCCTGGGGGCAACAGAGCAGCCACCAACTGCCTCTCCTCCTCTGCAGGTCCCTTCTGTGCCGCGGCTACAAGATTGTCTTTTTTAATTAAGAAAGTTGGGTTTCTTTTATTTGTTTGCCCTGGTGATGAGAGACGTTGGTGTTATGATCACAGGGCTAACTTTGGCTTAGTGAAATACAGTATACTTCTGTTTGCGTGGCTACAAACAACAGTGAAGTGGCTTACTCAGCTCGGGCTTTGCTGCTATCATGTAGAACTTGAGCTCGGAAAATAGGGGGCCACTTTCATTGGGCTCCTGGGAAGAGAAATAAGAAGAAAAACACACAAATAGACAGAGAGCAATGTATCAGGGAAAAGTGTTGCAGTTACAGAATAATGACTTATATATTAAATAATACAGATTACATATAATTTATAAAAAAAACAAGCATTAGATATTAGGGATGTAAGAATAATCGAAATATGATAAAATTGTAAATAAAATACACATTACAAGATCCTTTGCTCAAATGTATTGGTATATTGTAGCAACAGCTAATACCACAGAGAACTACATAGACCATGATCCTTTTACTCCATTTGAGTGCAGACTACATGAAGAAAAAAAAAAAAACAACCTTATGTGCTTTTAAATCTTAATTCTTTATGACAGTAATGATTCACACCAAAGTCAAGGCAAAAAAAAAATAGCTAAAGTATCATCTACAGTCTCTATTAGCCTCTCCAAAATATTGCATATTATCAAATATCATTGATAATTATATATAGTGGGATTTGGATATTGTTACATCCTTATTAGACACAGTGCACTCTGACAAATTAAACTCAAATGAATGCCAAAGTGAATGCCTCTGTTGAACAATGATGTTGTGAAAAATTTATGATGTAATTAAGGTGTTGTAACGTATGACCAGCCACAGTAAATAGATGTTTTAGCTTTGTTTTAGAGCACCAAAATCTATTGAATGATTATTGATTCACAGACTTAACTCAAACTGAAACTGGTGCAACACTGTGAAAGAGAGCGGAAATAGAAGCGTTTACATGACCCATAAACTCACCACTTTGATGACGTACCGGGCATCTGAGCCAACAGGTTTTGCAGAATTTTCCTCAGCTACAAACATAAACAACACAACTAATAGCAACACACTTCATATGATCTACTACTTTCAGGTTAAAGCCTAAAGCCCAGATTGAACCACTATAAACGTATGACATGTTCTTACCCAGGTAAATAAGCCCGAAGCCCCCTTGTCCAATAGGTGCTCCGAGTTTCCAGGATTTCTTCCACGTGTCAGTGAGCACCTCTCCGGGGGGAAACTCATCTGCCAGCTTCCTCTTCGCTGGAGCTCTGCCTTTCCCTCCTCCAGCAGCTTTGGCTTTAGGCGGCATCTAAAACGTGCACAAGTTAGTCATTCATTTCAATGCTCTATGATGCTAAACTTGTCACGATGCTAAAATGAGCTACCTAACATTATCAGAGAGCATTCCCACGCATATGTTGTGATATTAGTGCTACAAGCTTGATTTAGCATCTGTTCTGCGGGGCTCTGATTATTTGGGGTGGGATCAGGCTACATCAAAATGCACTGTAGTAGTAGCCGACTTCAAAACTCATTATAAACAAACCGCGTGGCTTATTTTTACAGCAGTGCTAGCATCAATACGGCAGACATTAACGACAAACATGTCAGCAGCAGCGAGGAGACACTTCAGAATCAGCACTAGACGTAAAAAATGTCGTTTGATTCTACTTTCATTTAGGATGATCACAGTTAGCCATGTTAGCAAGTGTGGTTAGCATCACTTTCGACTCGGGATTCCTCTACTTCCGCGTCTCTCTAGCATCATACCAACGCAATCGCTGCATAAAGACACGATTATTGCGGGACTTGTGATCGAAATAGTGAACACGTACCTTTAGGTGGTTGTCGGGTGAGATTTGTGCGTGTTCTTAGCTGTCTGACACCAAACTTCCCGCAAAACTACCGGAGCGGAAGTGACGTCAAGCATTTTTTGGTATTCCATTGGTCACTTACGCCAACGTCAGAAAATTAGCGTATCGCATTTTATGGTGTTCCATTGGTCACTTACGCCAACGTCAGAAAATTAGCGTATCGCATTTTATGGTGTTCCATTGGTCACTTACGCCAACGTCAGAAAATTTGCGTATCACATTTTGTATTTACTTCAATGCAGCTTACGTTTTGTTAAAGTTTTTAGCTGAATATGCGAAGCCAAAACGCCTAATTTTGTTGCATGATGAAGCCAAATTGGAGAGCTTTCAGGTAATATATTCACCACACAAACCTAACACTAAATACTTTTATTTTTAATTCATTTTACGCTAATTTAGTGCGTGCAATGCTAACTTTTTTTTTTTTTTTTTACAAACTTTATCATTACTTATTTTATGGAACAGATGCATGCATTAAATCAAACAAAAATACTCAAAACGTTATGTTTAGTAACCTATAAAACAATGCAATGTTTATTTATTTATTAATTATTTATTTTTATAATTATTTTTTTGCCTTTGCTCCTGTTACTCAAATGATTTTAGCTAAATAGTTAAGATGATTGTCATATTATGTGCTTGTGCTACAAATTAGCAACCCCCCCTAATTCCCATTGAGAATCCACAGTGGAATACCTTGCCATTTGTTTAGTAACCTCCTGAAATAGACAGAGCCCCAGTGACATTTCTCATGTTACTATTTATGCAATGGTTGATATGCTCTGCAGTATAAACACAGGTCCCAGTCTTCTTTGGTAATGGTCCTCTTGAAGTTTTAAGAGCCATTTTTTCTCCCCCATATCTTTTTGTTGACTTGCCCTTCATGCTTAGAGAGTTTGTGATAAATATGGCTGTAGCCTCCAGTTATTCTGTGCGACACATCAAGTGCAAAAATGAGGAAAATATGGAGTTAATTAGCAAACACTCAAGGTACAAGTTTGCACTGTGACCCCAACCATTTATTACTTGTGAGGAGAGCATGCAGCCCCTATTGTTTTAAACTTAAAACAAGACACATTTGCATCAAACTTATTTTAGTTATTCAAGAAAATGTTCAATATGCAGGATATCACAGAATACCTACACATATCTAAAGGTCAATGCTTGTTTTCCCTATTATTAATAATAGTATTTCAGCCAAAATAAATGAATCCTATTTCCTAATACAATTTTGGTGCCAATATTGGAAATAATTTTGTTATTTTACAGTTTGTACCACTGAATTTTGTTTCCTAAAGTTTCATTATCTTAAATCCAAAACTTGAATTATCTTGTAGAGTCAATCATAAATAATTTTTCATTTCAACAGTATATTATTTTCCATAGGCATTTTAAACGTTGTCAGGTTTTACTGCATTTGAAAGCTTATAGTAATTCAGCTCAAAGTTTTAAATGTCCAGTTTTAGCCAAGGAAAATAAAGTAGACCTATCCATGGGTTTCAGAGGTGTGAAAAATTAAGATCACTGCCATAGCGATTACCAATTTAACCTCCTAGGACCTGGCGTCCACACATGTGGCAACACATTTTGGGTCATCTAGGCCACAATACAATTTTTTCTCTACAAGGTCCTGGTGTCACATATGAGGTCATGCCACAATACATTTTTTCTCTACAAGGTCCTGGTGTCACATATGAGGTCATTAAACTGCCACTTAGTGACGACAGAAGAGTTTAACACATTATAGTTTAGATTCAAGATGGACTTTGTTAAAGGCTCATGTCATTCTGCAACTGTTAACATCACTTCAAGTGAGCCACGTTGTTCCAAGATCCACAATTGCTGTTTCTCATTTTGTTTTTACTCAGGAAAAATGTTGCTGTGATCAGGCACTTAACAAATAGTTTTTGCAAATCATTATTTAAATGCGATTTTATTTTGTTCTATCAAAATCATTAAAAAGTAGAAAAAATATCCTCATATGTGGACATCATTTTTCTCATAATGTAAAAAGATAATTCTTTATTTTTACACTCATCCCAATCAGCCCAAATAACAAAGATAAATTGATAATGCATGACATGCAAGAGCTCGGGTCTCAGGAGGTTAAAACTTTTATTTTTTTCTCTTTTGAATGGGAAAAAGTTGTCAAAATGATACATATTATAAGAATCTGAAACCCATACCTTACCTTATGTTAATAAATTGTTTACAGATAAAATGTATGCTTTCTTGTATTTTTACCAGGAGATGCCATGATATTGAACCGAGACAGCCAGGTATGAAAATGCACAGAGCCTCGCCTATTTACAAAGTGTCATTTGAAACCAACATACAAGGTTTCACTTGCAAACTGACGCACATCTCATGAATAAGATATTGTTTCTTTAGAGTCGCGTCTTTCCGAGTACCTCTCTTTACATCTACCACAGCCAACTGTTTATTTATCAGCTGCACAAATAAGGATAACTAAAACTACTGTTGCCATGGCGTCACTCTCCTCTCGACATTGACACAAGAAGTGCATTGAGCTAAAGCTAAACTGACCCTTTCGAATTCCTACAGCTTGGGTTTTCATCGGAGGAACGAGGGATGACCCGGTGCAATGAGAAAGAGAGTGAGGAGCAGACGGACGAAGCGGCAGAAAAAACGGGGACGGAAAAGAAGAAAAGTAAAACAGGGAAGCATGTGTCTTTCCCTCCCGATGAGCAGATTGTGTCGGGGTTTGCCGAGCTCCAAAACAAAAATGGTGAGAGGATAATCTGATAAATGAGCGTGCCATTAATTTTGTGTTTTATTTTTTACTTGTGATTTTTTTAAGTAGGCCTATTATCTTCCTCATCACAGTCTTATCATGAGAATATAACCATTATTCCCAAAGTAAATCGGTCATTTAAAGGTGCATTATGTACTTTTCTGGTGGAGGGTCTGCCACCTGCTTGTCTCCATGGAAATGTTTTTACTTTTTCCTGGAATTTTGACCTGTACCGCCTTAAGGTAGTAGCCATTGTGCCTGTGAATATATATATTAGCATTGTTACGATACTAAAATTTCAAACTCGATTTCGATACTAATTAATAGACTTGATACTCAATACCGATTCTGATACCACGATGATAATAAAAAACACTCTTTATTTAGACAATAGAATGTGATTTTCAACACTAAACAATAGTAATTTCTTTTATATTTTCATGTGGCCTTATATCTGTGTAATCCCTCAGTCGTCCAGTAGGTTCCACAGTGGTCCATGGGCGTGTACTAGTCTATGTGTCTTATACTTGTTCTGATGCAGCTCAAGATCATTCTAAAGCTTCAGGAAAGGTAATTTCTGTCCTGTGAATGTGACTTTTTTGTATCAATACCTGCTCAAATTAATATCTAGTTTCAATACTGGTTTTAGTATCAATTAGTATCTGATTTTTGACACTTTTGACGACCCTAATACAAATGACTGTAGTTTTTTACAATGGCCAAATTCCACTAAAATGTATTAAAAATATAAGAGGGCGGTAATAAACTAAATCTATCACCGAATTTTCTGAAGTATAAGCCGCACCAGCCAAAAAAATGCATAATAATGAAGAAAAAAACATATATTTCACATATAAATCGCATCTGAGTATAAGTCGCACCCCCGGCCAAACTATGAAAAAAAGTGCGACTTATAGTCCGGAAAAACTGGTAATTCATTGTTGTAATAAGTTTTCCTTTATTTTTGCACTAAACAACTATACAGGATGGTAAGAAAAGACAACTTCACTGCACTATGTAACTTTTTTCTGAAGGGAGGTCCACTACCTGCTTATCTCCATAAAGATGTTATTGATTTATTCCACAATATTGCATCTATGGTAAAGGTTCATTCTGTCTTCAGTTTTAAACTTAGAATTAGCGATTCTTTTTGTCAGACCGGAGCGTTTGTTTACCTGCTTTACATGTTTCGGCTACTTCCTGTATGTTTCTCTAGAACCGTCACGTGATGGTGCAGCGGCGTGTCAAGCAACGCAGCCTACAATACTTTTTTGTAATTTTTTATTATTTATTTTTTATTTATTTTGCAATCATTCAATTTGAAATGTTTTTATCAGACCTGTGATTTGGCCATATGTTTCCGTGAAGATAAGTTTTATGCCATACTGTGAATTATTCCAGGCAAAGCAATACAATCTCCACGTTGTAAAGCAGGTGATGTATCCTCCTCCAGAAAAGTTCCGTAGTGCGCCTTTGCCCAAACAAATACGAACAGTGTGCGTGTGTGCTTTTCCAATACTGCTGCCTACCACTAGAGGGCTCAAATCAAACTTAGCTGCTCAATGGACACTGCCAAACAACAACTGATGCAGCACTTTTATTGATGGTCTAGTAATCAATCAGTTCTATTGCAAAAGTTTGGCAGTTTAGTAATTGATTTAAATGCAAAGCGTCTTTCAAAGGATATGTTATGATAGAGTATTCCCGTCTCCGTAATCCTCGGTGGTGTCTCACATCTGGATTGTCCCATCCCATAAGGCAATGCTTGATAAATCGAGTTGTCTGATTGGTTGATTTATAGTCCAGACAGAGATCCATGTCCTTCTTTTCACTCCTCAATGACTGCCTCTTTCCCCGTTGTTGTCGCAAACAGCTCATGGACCCCCCCTCTGCACTAGCACACTTTACCGTATGGCATTTCGCAGGCCCTTAAGCACTTTTGAATGGTTTGTGGTGCCTCGCTGGGATGTGAAGACATTAAATCGCTGAATGAGTGTATTGTTTTATTTCAGCTGACAGATGCCTCACCTTGACGGAGGTAATGGCGGCCTACCAACAGAGCTGCAGCAAGCATCAAGTCCAACCCAACGCTCGTGTGCTGGAGCTAATGCAGGTATGCTAACCCAATGACAGTGTTTTTTTATAACCAGTGTTGCATTTTTAGATTTTATTTGAGAGTTTTTCGCTGTCTCATTGGCTGTATAGGCCTATGTGAGCTTTCTGTTTTTATGTTGTTGGGCGACTTGGTTGTGGCAATAATTATCATCACAATTATCTGGTTTATAAATGAACTCATGATCATTTAGTTACTTCTGTACTGTCAAAATTGATCCGTGGATTCATGGCTTTCTGCTTCCTGTTTTTAGATGATATCTTTTTGCCATTCAAAATATATATTGTTTTTTATTTTTAATTGCTATGGCAACAGTGCTTGACTTTCATCATCCTGAAACTCGTTTATTATTAGTGATATTTTGTGACACTTTAGTTTAAAAGCCTAAGTAGATTAGAAGTGGCTTTGCTCCAGGTTTTGAGTGCACATGTCATTCTAAACAGAAGGTAATTAATAGTCTTTTTTTTTTTTTTTAATAACATTTTTGTAACTAAATGGTGTAATAATTAAATTTGAATAATTGCAAAGCCCTAGGTCTTGGAGAAAATATCTCTAAGTTATTTTTTTCTTACATTTGCAAAATGTTTTAAACCAAATTTCAGTTCACGGTGCACTTTTTAAACACGTCCAGGAGCTAGACCTGTCACAATCGACTTATCATTCAATACATGGTAGATGGAACAATATTTTTTGGGGGTCAGTATTTATCGTGAGGACTTTTTCATTATTTTTTTTTTGGTTATTTTTTTGCAATATGATAAAATTTGAGTTGTAGAAGGTTGAATAAATAACTTCTATGACTCATTATAGATACAGATACTACTATTTAGTTATTTCAGCTCATAGAAAAGAAAAATATGAAATCTGACAACTGGACAAATTGTTGCAAGAGTGAAGACGTTTTGCTGCTCATCCAAGCCGCTTTTTCAATTCTGGTCAGATTACTGCTGGACACTGCTTTATATCTATCTGAAGGGAGGAGCTCACTACAGTGAAACAAAAACACTTATTGTTTACAGTTTCTGTCAGATATAAGGCAGTGTCCAGCAGTGATCTGACCAGAACTGAAGAAGCAGCTTGGATGAGCAGCGAAACGTCTTCACTCCTACAACGTTTTGTCCAGTTGACAGATTTTATTTGAATTTTTTTTTGCTACGGATCAGCCCTGGACGACTGTGGAATTACACAGACATTTCAGCTCATGTTTTTTTTTAAAAACTTTTTAGAATAGTTTTTTGGGGAATAATTCTACTTCATGGTTTGGTTTCATTATAATCGTTTATCGTCTATATTTACTTCATCAATATATCGCACTTCAAAATTTGTTTTCGTGACAGGCCCACCAGCACTAACATTTGAGGGAAGGGTGAAATGTGAACTCGTTAATTCAAAACTGCATTTCGGAACATGTTTGTAAAGGGCAAGTCTACAGGATTTGTAGGTTTTATACAATTTTATACAGTTAGACCATATGTAATTTTGTTATCTACATAGAAAGGATTGTTTAGGTATAATAATGTACTGAGTTGCTAATTGTGACCGTTCAAATAGCAATCGCAAGTAATGTTTCATCCCTCCCTCTTGGAAAATTCCAGTACCATCTACGTGTAATGAACCGTATATAAACTTCTTATTGGGTTTCGCTCATAACTCACTGGTTTATCCCCAACAATACTGCAACTGATTGACAGAAAAGAAAACATGCTACACTTTTTAAAGCAATATTTCATTTAATCAGTGACAAGAGACCACCGGCCGCGATCGCAAACTCCTGGTGAGAGGGATTCCACTGTGGCTAAATGAAATTACTCCAAAGCAAAGTGCATGTAACCCCGGTCCGTGTATGCAACATCAGCACCTGCAGAAAAGAACTGAGGCATGTTATGATGTTACCGCCGCCCAAAAAGGATCAATACTGAAACTAAAGCTGCAAAACCAAAAGATATGAGACACAGCACAATATTAGAAATGTGGAAATGTGGAGGTGGTGCAGTATGTGCTGGAAAAGTTCATATTTTGAGACAATAACAACCTAAAACTAACAAAAACATATACATTGAATGATGGCCCGCTTCAGTTAAAGGTGCACTGTGTAACTTTCCGGTGGGGGTCTGGTAGGGATGGGACATTTTATAGAACCGTGATAATCGCCAACAAAGATAATCATCGTTATATCGCCAGAATGTGCAGAGAAAAGCTACTTCTCCATGATGTTTTCTTGTAGATCGTTGTTGTTTTCACTGATAAAAGTTTAAATATTTAACCTATTCATAATATTAAAAGTATAATTATTCCTATTAATTTTAAAGTTGTCAGCAGCTTTAATAATTATCGTGATATAATCGTTAATCGCAATTAATTTGGCCATGATAATCGTGACACCAAAGTTCACTATTATCCCATGCCTAGGGTCTGGCACCTGCTTGTCTCCACGGAGATGTTATTGCCTTACCTGGAATGTTCCACCGTATGGCATTAAACTTATCTATGTTGCTTTTACTAAATTACAGGTGTTTTATTGCTAAAAAAAACATGCATTCTTACAGTGAGCAGGCTTGCATCTCCACTATTTAATTATGTAACGTGACCTGGTGGTGTCACCTTAATGCCGTACATATTCCCGACTGTGCAATTACATCTCCAGACCCTTCGCCAGAAAAGTTACACTGAGCATCTTTAATTTCAAGATAAAAATAACTCCACAGTATAAGATCGTTTTTCTGTGGCGTTACACTTATTTCTCATAATTGTCATGTTTTCTCATTACAACTAAGTGACCTATAGGTTGTTTAAACTAACTTTTTTACTGTATAAAACTAATTAAAATGTCACATCCATTTTATGTTGCCATAAATTAAATATCTGTCATTGTTGATGTGGCACATTAAAGTTATATGTTTTAAGTTCATACTTGATGTGTTGACAGTACTGTTCATGGGCGAGGTACTAGTTGCGAACTAACAACAATTTGAGCTTGTACTTGACTTGTAATTCTTGTATTTTCTTCATGTTGTTTGCTTTGAAACAGAACAAAGGATTAAGGTCAGTGTACCTCCTTTTTTATTTTTTATTTAATGCAAGACAGACATAGTGACTAGTCTTATACAGTGGTGACAAGTGGTGATAAGACAAACCAAGACCTACCAAGACCTACCAAGACATTCCAAGACCTACCAAGATATACCAAGACCCACCAAGACATACCAAGACCTACCAAGACACAGCAAGACCTACCAAAATCCACCAAGATCCACCAAGATCCACAAAGATCCACCAAGACCTACCAAGCCATAACAAGGTTTGTAGATGTAACTGCTATTTACAATTGTATGTACTTCCTTTTGCTCATTCAGGAACAGAAGTATGCTAATTACTATACTGTAACGGTTATTGTAAAGTTAATTGTTGTTATAGACTTTTGATCAGTGATACTAAAACTTAAAACTTGAGTTGTAAGGAAAAGGGTCAATGCTCTTGCCTGGGATCCAGAACACACACTTCTTCAATACTTTATGAAGATGTGAGCCTGGTCACCGGAGAATCTCCCCGTTTTCAGTTGGGCGTGATTGACAGGCGGATTCGCCAATCCGGGAAAGGCACGGCCCATCCGTATTGAAAAAATAAAGGAAAAAACATCACATGGGGCTGAAAAACATCACGGATTTCTGCAGAATCTATGAGCGAAGCCTAAACTCTGTTAATCGAGGTGAGAGAAATGTGATTTTATTTGTAAATCACAGGTGACCGATGAGCTCCTTCGTTTCACACGTGTCACTGAAAAAAAACAGATCTGATTGGACGATCACGTTTGACCGGACTTGAGACGCAGCGAAGGACGTGGAGACCAGACTGATATCAACCTGTATAAACGATACAGAGGGAGATCATTCTGGATTGTCAATACTCAATACTGATAGTAGCACAATGACCTTATTCAAACTCATTTTATATCATGTCATGTAATTTTCCCCACAAAATAATAGAAATCTTAAATACTGGCATGTGGTCTGATACTATACTAGTTGTTCAAATTGATACTAGTTTAAGTATTGATTAGTATCTGGGTATTAGTGTCTGGGTTATGATTATACTTACATCCCTACCTCCAAGGCGACTGCTTGTAATTACAAATGTGTCTGTTTAATGAGCGTTGTAAACAGTTATAAAGCACCAAACGATCTGCAGTGATCAATAGCAGATTTCCCTCTCCCTCCGCAACAAGATAAACTCGCTTATTCTCTCTTAGCCCCTTTAACAGTCAGCCTGGCATTTATAATTCATTTTATGTACATAGCGACTTTACTTAGATGCTCCATGTTACATCGCACCGCTCTCTACCCCCTGCATAAATTTCACTTAAGATCAAGGGGAATTATTTGTGGAAAATTAGCGTTTTAGCAGTGCTTACATTAAGTATACAGCCTCTGCATTATCTCCGAGGTGCTAATGAACCCAGATACATTCAAAACGGATGTAGGTGGTCCTCCTGAAAGACGAAAATATGTAAGCATTAGCTAAGAGGGGCAATATTTAGACCAAAAGGCTGCTGCTTTGAGAATGAATTCATAATAAGAGAGCAAAATGAAAAGATGAATGGTTAAATAGAAAGTTTATTAAATTAGGTCTGTACAGGCGAGAGGCGATCCCCGAGGACCACAGCTCAAGACTATTCAAAGGGTTTTTATTGCACCCTTGGGCCCCTTTGCGCTGCTTTGAAATGTGGTGCGTTGATAAAGCATTGAGCTGTTAGTGGCTTCTTCACGCGAGCGGTAAACAATTAGGGACCGGTGCTGGAGGGTCCAAGGCCGAGCCGAAGGAACCAGATTTCAGTATTAACGACAGGAAGTGACCCTCTTTTTACAGACGTTAAGAAGTGATAAAGGTGAAGAAATCTGATGTAATTATGTAGAGTAGAGTTTTGGGGTCAATATTTATCGTGTGTACTTGTTTCTTTGCATTACTGGGAAAAGAAATAAATATATAAGTCCGTATAAAACATAAAAAAACAACCCTTACCCTAACTCAAACATAGATCTGAGCGCCGTCTGCATAGTTGTGGTAGGACACGTTATTGCTGCGTATTAACAGCAGCATGTAATACAACCCGATTTTGGTTATTTTTTGGCTATATGATAAGATTTGAGCCGTATAAGTTTGAATAAATAACTTCTATGATTCATTACAGACTAAACTACTAAAGTGTTTCATTCTGGTGTTTGATTTTTTAACAATATTGTACATTTTTAATAGATTTTGTAGTTTAAATCTGCTCTTGGGTTATTGCGTTAGTTAAATTAGCTTGAATATTATCGTTTATCGTCTATATTTTCTTCAGCGATACATCGAACTTCAAAATTTGTTATCGCGACAGGCCTGTAAGTAAGTAGGGCTTTAGTTATAAGGTTATGAGAAGGTTTACAACACAATATTTCACTTAGCATGTGGCATTCTACATTTAAATGTTTTGTAAAACTTGAACATGTGAATGAAAACAAGTTATTATTACAGAATGTTAGAACTGTAAATGAGGAGTTTGGTTTGATGTAGAAGGACATACCGGCTTTGCTTTAGCGTTTGTTTGTCTAAGGGGGTTTCCCATAAAGCTTTGCAATGTGATGTCACAATCTATTTTTGGCAACTGTGGTAAACTCTATTGTTTAGAACTCCTCATGCTGTTTGGGAATCAAACTTGTGACCTTCTCGTCTGAGGCATAAGAGCTATGTTTCACCTTTTACTGAAAGAAAGTACAGTATCTTTCTCGTAAGTGGTTGAAATGACTTTTTAACATTATTTTCAAATCGTGAGACAAATTAAAGCTGCACTATGTAAATGATCTGGTCTGGGATCCGCCTCCTGCTTGGAATGTTCCACAGTATGGCATTAACCTTTTGCATATATTTTACATTTACTCAATTACAGGTGTTGTTATTGCTAAAGACACCTTGAAAAACATGCACCCTTAATGTGAGTGCCGTGCTCGCCTCTCCATAGATCTGACATGTAACTTGACCTGTAGGCATCACTCACTTGTCTCTATATGGATTCAGAAGTGTAATGCCATATTGTGAAACATTCCAGGCAAAGCAATAACGCGTCTGTGAAGAAAGTGCCAGAAACCAGATACCATAAAAGTTACAGAGTGCACCTTTAGAGCTGGAAGAAATATAATTGAGACCAGTTTCTTTCTTTATCTTTATTTATACAGGGGAATCCGATGAGAACAGTTAAACTCTCTTTTTCATGGGCACCCTGTACCGTAAGTACCGTATTTTCCGGACTATAAGTCGCACTTTTTTTCATAGTTTGGCTGGGGGTGCGACTTATACTCAGATGACACACACTGACAACCGCACGACGGCGCTCTAGGCTTGTACCAGTATCTACTACGCGGCGCGGCGCTTCATCGACCTCCGGAGTTGGCGGGGGTGTTCAGAA